>PPLW03000041.1:0-131592 GCA_003707895.3 Ambrosiozyma pseudovanderkliftii
ACCATCCGACAAGCCATTGAGATTGCCATTGCAAGATGTCTACAAGATTGGTGGTATTGGTACTGTTCCAGTCGGTAGAGTTGAAACCGGTGTTATCAAGGCTGGTATGGTTGTCACTTTCGCCCCAGCTGGTGTCACCACTGAAGTTAAGTCTGTGGAAATGCACCACGAAACCTTGGTTGAAGGTGTTCCAGGTGATAACGTTGGTTTCAACGTTAAGAACGTTTCCGTTAAGGAAATCAGAAGAGGTAACGTTTGTGGTGACTCCAAGAACGACCCACCAAAGGGTGCTGAATCCTTCAATGCTCAAGTTATTATCTTGAACCACCCAGGTCAAATCTCTGCTGGTTACGCTCCAGTTTTAGATTGTCACACTGCCCACATTGCTTGTAAGTTTGACACTTTGTTGGAAAAGATTGACAGAAGATCTGGTAAGAAGATGGAAGACTCTCCAAAGTTCATCAAGTCCGGTGATGCTGCTATCGTTAAGATGGTTCCAACTAAGCCAATGTGTGTTGAAGCCTTCACCTCTTACCCACCATTAGGTAGATTCGCCGTCAGAGATATGAGACAAACCGTTGCCGTTGGTGTCATTAAGTCTGTCGAAAAGTCTGACAAGGCTGGTAAGGTTACCAAGGCTGCTCAAAAGGCTACCAAGAAATAAGCAAACTATTTCTGAGTTAAAAAAAGAGATTGTTTTTTTATATATATATATGTAATTTGTATATAACTTTATGTTATTACTTATTTCTTTTGAATTAGTTTCGTCTCTTTATATATTTCTTGAATACACAGTTTATTATTTTATTTATCTTAAATTGTAATTGTAATTAATAAATGCACTTTTATGCATACAAATATTAAGTTATATATATATATATATTTATAATGAATTAAGACATATATAGGAAAATAAAAAGGCAAATGTACAATAATAATGAATGGATGAAATTCGATTAAAAAGTTATTAAAAAAAGAAAACACCTTAAGATTTCAAAGAAGGACCAAAACATGCAAGCTTCGAAAAAGCGAAAGCAGAACAAGAAAAAGAACAGAAACTAATCTAATTCTTCTTGCATTTCAACATCACCTTCAGAGTCCTTCTTACCATCCTTTGGTTCATTTTGAGAAGAAGATGCTCTAGCTGATGCCAATTTTTCAGCCATGGCAGCCATTTGAGCAGCTTCTTGTTTAGCTCTCAATTTTTGCTTCAATTCTTCTTGCTTGGCAAGGTATCTACCCTTGATCAAGTTACCGATGGAGGCCAATTCTTCGTACTTGGCAATGTACTTACCCTTGGTGGAATCGTAACCATCATCGTATAACCATTCTTCAGTGTCCATCAACTTCTTGGTCAAGGTTTCCTTTTCTTGTTCAGAGGCAAAGTCCTTGTATTGGTCATCTAGTTTACCTCTCAATTCGTAAATGTATTCCTCCAAGGCATTCTTTCTGTCTTCAGTTTCAGCGACTAATTTGTCATCGGCAACCATCTTGAATTCCTTTTCCAAGTTATCAGCTAATTCCTTTTCAGTCAAGGAGTGGCCAGAGTACACAACGTCCAAGTCCTTGGTCTTGACCAATTTCTTAACAATCTTGTATTCTGGTTCAGCGTCTTCGTCTTCTTCAGCACCCTCTTCCTTTTCAACTAATTCCTTGACCTCTTGTTCTCTGACAATGTAAGCAGATTCAATGGTGAAGAAACCAGACGGATCGTTTCTGACCTTTAATTTACAAATGGCAGATTCATCGTCTTCGACAACTTCGACACCAGAAATCTTCCAGTTAGCAATTGATGGATCGGTACCCTTTGGTAATTCTTCTGGGTTTGTGTATTTAGCATTGACTTCAAAGTCTGAAGTTCTGTACAAGGTGATCATCTTGGTAGATGGGAATGCACCACCCTTAGGGAACACTTCCAAGTGGTCAGTGTCTTCAGCGTCCTTGGTCCAGTAGTAAGTCACGGAAAAGTTGTTAATGTCTTCGAATTTGAAAGGTCTCACTCTTAAAGTTGGTGAGTGCATGGCACAGATGAATGCAGCACCTCTGGCAATGGCTTCATCTTGGTTCAAAGTGAATGACAATGGTTTACCAAAGATCTCAGCCAACTTGGTTTTCACTGATGGCACTCTGGTACAACCACCGATGATTTCAATGGTGTCAATGTCTTCGGCCTTCAATTGAGCAATTTCTAGAGCCTTTTCAATTGGCACGTTGATTCTGTTTAACAATGGTTCGACAAATTCCTCCAATTCCTCTCTGGTCAATTGAGATGAGACATCAACGTCGTTCATGACGGATTCAATGTTAATTGGAGCTTGTGTGTTGGCAGATAACACCTTCTTCAATTTTTCAGAAGCAGCCAACACTCTAGAGTAAGCCTTTGGGTTTTCTCTAATGTCAATCTTGTACTTACCCTTGAATTCATCAGCGAAATGTTCAGTGATGGCCTTGTCAAAGTCTCTACCACCAAAGTGTTTGTCAAATGCAGAACCCAACACTCTCAATTCACCCTTCTTCAAAGCGGCAATGGTCACAGTGTAAGATGAATGACCGATATCGACAAATGCAACCTTCTTAGCTTCATCGGTTGGCAAATCAGTCTTAAACACACCGTAACCAACGGCAGCAGCGGTGACATCGTTGACGATTCTCACTGGGTTCAAACCAGCGATTTTACAAGCATCAGCGGCGGCTCTTCTTTGTTGTTCAGTGTACCAAGTTGGAACAGCCAAACAGATATCAGTGATCTTTCCCTTTGTCTCCTTTGCTGTAATGTCCTTCAATTTGTTCAAGTACATGGCAACCAATTGAACGGATGTGAATTCATGTTGTTCACCCAAGTATCTAACCTTGGTGGCGGCTAAACCGTCTTTTTCAACCAATGGACAAGTGAAAAATTTCTTTTCAGTTTCAAAATCTGGGGAGTTTGTTGGCAATGACAAGATTCTCTTCAAGTTTTCAACAGTGTTCTTCAAATTGGACGTTTGTTGGGTTTTACCAGTTTCACCAATTGATCTGTTCTTGATACCAAAACCGACAACGGTTGGAGTGGATCTGTTGGAAACCTCATTGACGACAACGTCGATACCTCTGTTTCTAGCCACTGCAACGACAGAGCTGTTATTACCTAAATCAACACCGAATGGAGTAGACATTGTTGTATGTGTATGTATATAATATATATATGTTAATTAATATAAATAAAACAAAAACAAAAACAAAACAAACAAACAAACAAATTGCTTAATATACAAAAATTAAAGGAAAATGATAAGTAATTATAATATATAAAACAAGAAAATTGCTAACAAATCACTCTCACCACATGTTGAACAGTGTTCTGTTTCCTGTTTTTCTTCGAAATTCGAAAATTTTTTTTTTCTTCTTCTTCTTCTTCTTCTTCTTCTTGTGTGAATGTGAAAGTGTTTTTGGTACGCGCACACATTTTTTCATTATTTACCTTCCAGAAGCTTCTAGATCAAAAATTCAAAAAAATAATCACATAGAGGCTATAATCGTTTCTAGTGTTTGCCATGTTGGTGATTCAATTAGTCTATACGTGGACACTATTGATTCACTAAGATCGGATTTGTTGACTATGTCTACAATGGTTTGTAAATCTGTGTGGGCTAACACACCCATACCACCGTAGAAAAGATAATACAACAAATGGAAATTGCTCAATTTGTTAGCCAACAATTCAGGGTTGCCCTTACAACCTTGCAAATACTTCTTGACACTTGCCATATCTGGTGCTTCTCCGATGTAGCCTCTGTTTTCAATGGGGAACACATCGTGTGATTTGAAAAAAGGTTGTGATTTCTCAGGGAATCCATGGGTCAATGACACTAGTAAATACTCCACTGGGAAACTTGGCTTTGCATTGTTCTTCACTTGTAACCCGTATTCATTGATCATTTGGTAGAAAATCTCTGGCACATACCTGTCATTGGTTTGTTCATTGATGTACACTTGATTCGGATGAGTCGATGCATTGATCAAATCAGCCTTCACTAATGCCTCTGCATTTTCAGATGCCTGATACGCTTCAATGTCAATTTCACCACTGGTGTTACCAGAGATGATACACGTGACAAATTTAGATGAGAATTTACCAGAGTCACTCCATTTACACACATTGGGGAATTTCAATTGCCATTTAACAGAAAAGATCAACTCTAACGATGACATGAAAAATGAATCCTTATGCCGTTTACAAATGACAGATCCATCTCCTTTCCCCGAGTCGGATAAATCAGTGTAAATGATACCGATCGGTGACAACCCCAATTTATCGACAAACTCATACACCTTTTGTTCATCTTCCCATTCTTGTAACACCAATCCATCTTCTTGGTCAACTTGTGGTAATTCAAAGATAGCCTCCACTTTGGCCTTGATCCCTAGGGGAACCTTCTCATATTTCCCATAACTACCAAACATGACACCTATTCTTTGAGAACCAGACAATCTCCATGCATTGATGAAATTGTTAATGATCTCACTGTCTTGAAATTCAACGTGATCCACCATTCTGAAATTTTGTCTTTGTAAAGTGATGGCAGATGGTTGACACTTAGAACAAATCCCCCTAGGCCATGGTTCATGTCCTGACACACAATGCTTATCGATTTTGAAATTAGTCTGCGACAAAGGTGCAATGTAAGACGATCCATTTTCCTTTTTGTTCTTCAACGAATTTAATTCTTCTATGTAACTGTGAAATGAAATGTGTTTAATGTTATGTTCCAATTGGTAACCTTTATCCCATGGAGGTAATGGGGAACAGTATTCACACATCCCCTTCTCCGAGTGTCTACACAAACTAGTCTTCTTTCTTGGAATTAACCCTTCTTCCTTGTCCAATTCATCATCGATCTTTAATTGTCTTGGTGCATTGAAATTGTTAATGGCCACTGAGGCACCGGTACCAGCATCAGCACCAGCACCAGTATCTGGTGAATCGTTTGTTGTAATACCACCACCCTGTGTGTCGACGGGCTTGAATGTTAAATCAACCATGTCACCATGTTTCAATCCCAATTGTGCAACTGTATCGTCCTTGATATTCAATCCCAATTCACTTTTCCCACCGACGGAGACAGTCAATGATGTTGGATCAATGGAGGGCAATTTGGCAAGAACCTCATCTAAGACAGTGCTAAACACAGTGTCAGGTTCAACGTTCAATCTGAACATACCATTTTTCGATTTAAATCTGATAATCTAATTGAAGTAAACAAATGAGAATTTAATTTGTCAGTAATCAGTTACTATACGAACAGATGTGCTGGAAAACAAAACAAAAAGAACATACCATTTTTATTTGATGTATAGTGCGTGGAAACGATTAATGATATAGTAAATTTTGTCAACTGTTATTCTTCAAGTTGACTTTAAATTTAGAAAAGTGGGTAATTAATGGTATTTGAAATTAGTGTAATGACAATGATGGTTAAGAACACAGTAAAGAGTAGACTTTCCCAATCTATTCCAATAAATATCCCATTGCCCTCCAAATAAATGTATGCCAAACACCAAACACAAAGAGAGAAGCGAAATCTTTTTTTTTTTGATGAGAGAAAGAAAGAAAGAAAAAGAAAAGGGTCATTCATGTTTTTTTTTTTTCCTTTATACAACAGATAATACAGAGTTACTTCTATAGACAATACAAGGAATGCTACATATACATTCAAGAAATGATACTTTGCAATAGAATAGTATACAGAAACAACATAAACATCTCACAGTACCTACGGTTGTACACTACAAGAGCTGAAATACGGGAAAGAAAAAAAGCAGACAAATTTGAGTTTTACCGACTTTTAGCTCAATGTCAAAGTAATGCGGCACCGACAGACGAAGAGATCATAGCTAGACAAACAAACGATATATTCAAAAAGAAGAAGTCCACCACAACTGCCACTGGGCCGTTAACGTTTGATGGACAAAGGAAAGACGATAAGGTCAAACTGGACTTTGATAAAGTGTTTGGGTACACTGATAACAAGAACAAATCTACTAAATCATCGAGAAGGGATGTGTCTTACCGTGAAGTGTCACGTAAGATAGCAGGTGTCACTGTTCCAAAGAGACCTATAGAACCAGATAACTGTTGTATGAGTGGTTGTATCAATTGTGTTTGGGAATTGTTCAATGAGGACATGCAAGAATGGAGAACATTGACGAAACAGGCTGTGGAGAATTTAAAACAACAGGGGGACAACGTCAAGGAAACCTGGCCTGTCAATTTTGATCCTCCTCCAAAGGATCTACCAGACCAGTACATCCCACAGGAATTACAATCTAAAAAGGGTAAACACGTTGTGGTCAATGAGATGCCATTGGGTTTACAAGTGTTTGCCAATTTTGAAAAGGCCAAAAAGGCTAAAAAGGCTAAGAAATTAAACAATCCAGTGGATGACCTACCTATCGCCAATGCAGAAGCTAGAATTTAATTTACTCTACTATCCACTATACACTATACACTATATAACTTCACTTTACTTCACTTCACTTTACTTCACTTTAATTCACTTTACTTTACCTCACCTTACCTTACATATTTATTTATATCATATCATTTTTTATAACGATTGATGGCTTTTTATTTTCTATTATAATGTTATATTTTTTTCGTGAACATACAAAGAGAAGGGAAAGAAAAGAAAAGAAAAAGCAAATGAATGTACATTAAAACCCAGCTTTAAATATCATATCATTGATGATTTAATAAGAAAGTTCGTCATTTTGTGTTTGTGTTTATGTTTGTGTGTCTTTTCTTTTTGACGGGGGGAGGAGTAAAGTTGTAATCATAAGTGTAATTGAACACGATCCCATCAACTATTCCACATCGACACCATTCTTTGAAAGGAAACTCTTGGCTTCATCAATCTCCACCAACAACTCCTTGTACTTATCTTCCTTATCCTTGAATGTGAACACACCTAAACCTAATGTTCCTAGGGCATAACATCCAAATGTGATCAAAGCCCACCATGGTAAAACTGGTAGGATCTCTTCCTTGAATAACGCTGGTGTTGGAATGACACCAGTTAAAAGTGAAAAGTAAATGGCAGAGATAGTCACTGCAGCTATAACAGTTTCATATGCTTTAGTCATTATTGATAGACGGTTAATTGTAATTAGTTGTTAGAATTCTAACTCCTTCTGTGACGGATACAATTGATAACAAAACGTTTTTCGATACATATACTATGCTTTCTCTACGTGTTCGTTTATTTCAATGTCCTTCTGTCTTTCTCACCCGCAAAAGAAAAAAAAAATACCAGACACCGGTAGTGCTAAACACAATATTGTTTACGTATATACTAATTATCGGTTTAGAGGTATATATATATCATAGAAACAATAATAGAACACACTAATATTTTATAACGTTAGAAATAGAAAGTAATGAAGAAAAGTAAGTAAAACAAATCAAGAAGAGGAAAAAAACAAGGAGGAGGGAGTGAAAAAAGGAGACAATCGAAATCTCTCATTGAAATAGCTGAATTTTTTTTAAAAAAAAACATAAAAATATTACTACAATAAAGAGCTTAAAGCTAATGCGAAGGCAAACACAATACCAGTGGCTTTAATCTCATTAGAGGAACCGGCAGCCTTGGAAGAGGAGGACTTGGTGGTGGAAGTGGATGCAGCAGCAGAAGAGGATGAAGCAGATGAAGTTGAAGCAGCGGAAGAACTAGAATCAGTCTTGTAAGCAGCGTTGATGGTGTTAGTTGGGTTGATAGAGATGGAAGCATCACTGATTTCGTTACCGTCCTTGTCGGTGATCTTGTACTTGGAAGCCTTATTGTCAAAGTCAACAAGTTTACCAACATTGGTAGCGTTCAAACCGTGGCTGATCAAATCAGAGACACCATCTGGTGCGTCTGGTAAGTCAAAGTCAGCATCAAACTTTGAGTACAAGCTTTCAATCTTAGTAGAGTTACAAGTTTCCCATTTTGGAGAGTCAACATCGGATGCATCGATACTTGGAATGGATGACTTGTTGAATTGGGACTTCAAGTTATCGTAATCTTCTTGAATCTCCACGGAACCATCTGAGTTAATGTTGACTAATCCATACTCAGAGTCCTCTTCCGAGTATTCATAGATTAAACCACCACTTAAAGTGTTGACCAAACCGCCAAAGACACCTTCTGAAACTTCATCAAATGTTCTTGGTCTGTTCTTGTTACAACCGTACTCTGAGAACAACACTGGGATAGTGGAGGATTCGAAAGTGGAATTGACCTTATCGTAACCAGCGGAATCCCAATCAGAGGAACCGGAACACCAAGTGTAAGAGTTGATACCGTAGAAATCAGATTTGGATTCATCGTTGTCGTCTCCGTCAATGTTACATTGGAAATAAGCAAATGTGACCTTTCTCAATTCTTCCACTTCAGCGGCAGAGTAACCAACTGGGATGGTTCTGTTAGCATTGTTGGCAATGTACTGTTTCATGTCTCTTTGCACAGCTCTGATGTACTTTGGTGACTTACCAGCGGAGGTGTCATCGTTGATGACTTCGTTACCGGCAAAGAAACCCAACAAGTTTGGATAGTTCTTGAATGCTTCAATTCTCTTAAACACATTTTGTAAATAGTTATAGTTATAAGTGGAACCTGGATCATCTCTGTTGATGTATTCACCGTATTCACCAGAGTTAACGTCCAACATGACGTAGATACCGGCAGAGTTGAAAATGGACATACATTCATCGTGATTCAAATCTGGGTTCGCAGAGTACACTCTGATGGTGTTGACACCCAATTGTTGTAACAAGTAAGCATCTCTTAGACAAGCCTCAGATTCAGACAAGACATCGGTTTTACCACCGGCCTTGTAACCTGATGATCCACCAGGTTGGTAATCGACACCTCTGATGAAGAACACTTCACCATCGTCACCTTCCTTTGCAGCAGGCTTGATGAATCTCTTACCATCAGTTTCTAATGGCACAAGAGCATTAACTGCAGTTGCAGCTAATAACACATTACACACAGAGGATAAAACGGAATTTTTAAATGAAACCATTGTTAGTTTTGTTTTTGTTGTTGTTTCAAGACAAGTGATTTAAAGCAAAAGAAAGAAAAACAAATGCAATAAAGGAAACAAGAAAAACCAGAAGAAAATAAATACAGATTCAAAAATCAAAAATCAAAAATCAAAAACAAAAAAGAAGAAAAGAAAAAAGTAAAAAAAAAAAACTGAAACCAACGAAAAACAAACAAAACAAACAAAACAAAACAAATAAGCCAGGGTGCAAACCCCACTGAATTGTCTTTATTTATGCAAAATAAACAAACACGCTTTGAGTGCGTTGGTTGTGGTGGTGTCCGTGCGTGAGTGGGTGTCTGGTCGATCGCTCGGCCAAAAAATCTTATTTTTCAACCGCGTTTTAATAGAAATCGATCAATCGATCAATCGACGCGTCGCTATGTACATCTCTACACCGGATATGTCTTTTTTGATTTTGAGATTCATCTCACACATCTTTTTGGATGGCAAAATAATCAGAGTTGATAATGTACATAGTAATTGATAAATACTTGATTTGTTCGATTTCCAATTTAATTTAAATCAATTTTAATTCAATTCAATTCAATTCAATTCAATTCAATTAAATTAAATTAAATTAAATTACAGTTTTATTATATAACCCCCACTTTTAAATTGATCTTATTTGGGTTTCGGTTTCATAATTGTGTGGTGTGTTTAATTTTATTTTAATTCATTTGATTTTTAAAAGAAATAAATAGAAAACATGTCTAGAAGATACGATTCAAGAACCACTATATTCTCCCCAGAAGGAAGACTTTATCAAGTATGTGTTAATTAATAATTAAATTTTTTGTTTGCTTTTTTTTTATGTTGTATATATACTAACTATCTAAAATATTACAACAGGTGGAATACGCTTTGGAGGCCATTAACAATGCTGGTACATCCATTGGAGTGATGGCTAAAGATGGTGTTGTGTTAGCTGCTGAAAGAAAAGTTACAAGTAAATTGTTAGAACAAGACACTTCTGCTGAAAAGATGTATGTGTTGAACGATAACACAATATGTGCAGTTGCAGGTTTAACTGCAGATGCAGGTATCTTAATCAACCACATCAGATACGTTGCTCAACAATATTTACAAACTTACAACGAAGACATACCAATTGAAACTCTAGTGAGAAGAATCTGTGATGTTAAACAAGGTTACACTCAACACGGTGGTTTGAGACCGTTTGGTGTGTCATTTATCTTTGCCGGGTATGATGAAAGATACGGTTTCCAATTATACACAAGTAACCCTTCTGGTAATTACTCTGGTTGGAAGGCTACAAGTATTGGTGCTAATAACACCAGTGCACAAACGTTATTGAAACAAGAATACAAGGATGATATCACTTTGAAAGAAGCTCAAGAGGTGGCATTGAAGGTGTTGAGTAAAACCACGGATAGTACAAAGTTGACAAGTGAAAAAGTGGAATTTTCCACAATTTCATTCAATAAAGACGGTAAGATAGATTTAAAGATATGGAAACCTGATCAAATCGATGAATTACTGAAGGAAAGTGGAATTATAAAGGATGATGATGAGGCAGAAGAAGACACTCATTAGATTAGATTTTCGTGTGTGTATGTATTGTTTTATATATATATTTCCAATAAGTTAATGTCTGGTTCTTTTTGCCCCTTGATTCTATATATATCTTTTTTACTATTAAATATTAAACGAGAAAAAAAAAAAGGAAAACCAATAGATATTAATACAAAAAGATTATAAATATGAAATCTTAAAGGCCATTGCCAGTGTTTGTTTGAATTTATTAATTAACCATGCAATTAACCGAGTCAATCTAGTCAATTTGGCACGGAGGGCCTTTGATGTAGTTAACGATAATAGAAATGACAATATAAATGCCACTGATACTATTAATTTCAATTGTGGTTGTTGTTTTAAGTACGATGAAATCACATTGGACAATGATTGGAATTGTGATATTAACTTTGGAGTTGCAGTAGTTTGATTTTCGTTAACGACAACATCTGGAAAGTCATTAATGGTATCGGTTGACATTGGAGAGCCACCATGTGTGGTCTTATGTTTGTTCTTATTTCTAGTCTTGGATTTGTGTTTTATTTTGGACTTTCTGTCACCACTGCCGTTACCGTTATTACTATTGTGTTTCTTTGTATCTGTGTCTATGAATTTTTGCAATTCAAGTGAATACTCCGCCATTAAGGAATCATCAAACACAAATAATTGTTTAATCAATTGTTGAGCTTGCTTCATTCCATTGACCTTGGGAAGAACACACATCAAATAAAACTTCAATATTTTAATGTTATTTGAATCGTTGGAATGTCGAACAACGTCTACACCGTTGGGAAGAATCCCCACTTTGGTGAGATACTCATCTATTTGAATTTTCAAATCCGCCAGTGGGTAACCATTTGACAATTCAATGATGAAACACATCAACAGCAACTCAGTGTCGGTTCCATTGGTTCCATCGTCAAACACATTAGTCATTTGATTGAGAAGCACCCCAGAGAGAAATTTATTCAAGGTATCAGTGACAAATGCAGCATCTTCTATCAATTTAGGAAACTTCAAATCATTTTTCAATGCAGTCACATTAGTCAATCTTGAATGGTTGATCTCTTTTAACAATAAATCAAACAACGATAAGTACAATTTGAAAATCTTAATGATTAGTTGTGGATCCACCACAGATGAGCTTTTCAATAAGTCCTTCTTCATCGATAAGATATCTGTCACTAATGGATTTATTATAAACCATGCAGATTGGAAATTTCTATTTAAATATTGTTTTATCGCAGATTGATAGTTCCGTTTCAATATTGTTTGTTGGTTCATGTTACCTGAAAATGATTCGGTGTTACTGCTCATTGGAGAGAGTAACCCCAATTGAGACCTTGACCAACTTGGAGAACTGGTGATAGAATCAGGAGTTTTAACTCTACTGTAAGTAACTGCAGGGAAAGATATCTGTGACATTACATGTATCCTATCTTATTTATGTTGATCTCTGGTACACCTTATCTTATGATAACTACAAAGACCATCATCACCAAATACCCAAATACTAAATAAATCTTATCTGTGCTCATTATCATTTCCCAATTTGGCACTTCAAAGAACACTCAAACTCAACTCAATTCAATTCTGCTAATCGTCTCCAACGTGTCATTAAAATATAATATAAAGTCGATCGACTCCTAAAGTAACTACACGGAGAATTGTTTTTCTTTCTCTCTTTTTTTAAAAAAAAGCGGCTGGTTATCAGCACCTTGTCACACATCCACATTCGGTAATTTCGTTATATTGGATATCGGTTGTCACACTACTATTTCTCTTTTGGTTTATCTTTTATTCTGTTTTGCCCTCCTCCGTTTGTACATATGGGTTTACATATATACATATATATTTACAATTTTGAGGTTTTCTATCTAAACATACAAATTGAATAAATAAGTACCAAAGAAAAGAATTAGAAACTTATTTTTTTATTCCCCCCCTCCGGCCAAAGATGAGATTAACCAAACCATTGGCAATTGCCATTTCCGCTGCTTTAGTTTCTGCCACTGCGGAACCATTTGACTTACAAGCTCCATTTAAATTAAACTTGAAGGATGACATTAAGAAGACAACCAACACTTTATTAGAACAAGTTGCTGAGGTGTACAGTGAATCAATTGACCAATTGGATGATGGATTAAAGTCCATTTGGTCTGAAATGGAGACTCTTTACCCTCAATCATTACAAGGTATGTCCTTCACCTCTGAACCAAAATTCAATGTTCAAAGAAAAGATGACTCATTCTGGGATTTCCATGTGGAGAACAAGGAGAAATTTGACAATTACAAGTTGAGAGTGAAGAAAACTGAACCTGGTTCATTGGGTATTGACCACACCAAACAATACTCTGGTTACTTGGATGTGGAAGAGGAGGATAAACATTTCTTTTATTGGTTTTTTGAAAGTAGAAATGACCCAGCTAACGACCCTGTCATTTTATGGTTAAACGGTGGACCAGGTTGTTCATCATTGACTGGATTGTTCTTTGAATTGGGTTCTTCCTCCATTGACAAGGATTTAAAGCCTGTGTACAACCCTTTCTCATGGAACTCCAATGCTTCTGTCATTTACTTAGACCAACCTATCAATGTGGGTTACTCTTATTCCTCCAAATCCGTGTCCAACACCGTTGCTGCCGGTAAAGACGTGTATGCATTTTTGGAATTGTTCTTCCAACAATTCCCAGAGTATTCAAACTCACAATTCCACATTGCTGCTGAATCATACGGTGGCCATTACGTTCCTGTGTTTGCCGCTGAGATTTTATCACACGCTGATAGATCATTTAACTTGTCATCTGTGTTGATCGGTAACGGATTAACTGATCCATTGACTCAATATCCATACTATGAAAAGATGGCTTGTTCTCCAGAGAGTGAATACAAGCCAGTGTTGGATGAGGCTGAATGTCAAAACATGTTGGACACCTTGCCAAGATGTTTGTCGTTGATTGAATCATGTTACAGCACTGAATCTGTGTTTTCCTGTGTCCCTGCCACTATTTACTGTAACAATGCTCAATTAGGTCCATATCAAAAGACTGGTAGAAACGTTTACGACGTTAGAAAGAAGTGTGAGGGCTCGTCATTGTGTTATGAAGATTTAGGTTACATTGACCAATACTTGAACCAGGACTTTGTCAAGGAGGCATTGGGTGCTGAAGTTGAAAAATATGAATCTTGTAATTTTGAAATCAACAGAAACTTTGTGTTTGCCGGTGATTGGATGAAACCTTACCACAAGAAGGTTATTGAAATTTTAGAAAAGGAACTTCCTGTCTTGATTTACGCTGGTGATAAGGATTTCATCTGTAACTGGTTAGGTAACAAGGCTTGGACCAATGAATTAGAATGGAGCGGTGACAAGAAGTTCTCCAAGGCTACCATTAAGGATTTGTTTTTGGATGATGGCGTCACCAAGATTGGTAAGGTCAAAAACTCTGACTACTTTACTTTTGCCCAATTGTTTGATGGTGGTCATATGGTTCCTTACGATCAACCAGCTGCTTCATTGGCCTTCTTGAACAGATGGATCGCAGGTGATTACTCTTTAGGTACTGGATCTGAGAAATGATTTATTGGTATGATTCGTTCCGTTCTCCTACTCTACCCTGCCCTACTCTTTACTTTTTTTTTCTCCTAGTTTGTTTGACTGTTTGACTCTTTTCTTTTCAACTGTATTTCTCCATACATTATATACCAAATTTTTCTTTAAAAAAAACAAATACATTCGTTACACTATTATTTTGTTATATTATGATAATACCTCCAAATAATAATAATAATTAATTAATTAATTAAATTATACACATATAACATAACTTGTTTCTATCTGAATTCTTCATTTAATATCCATCCTTTTCTTTGTTTATCCCATTTACAAATGCTTCGTAACATAGATCTTACCACATTGACTGTCTTTTCATTACTCACATCGATATCAAGATGATCCAAGATATCAGACGATGTGCTGAAGAATCCATCAACTTGTGATAAATAACCACTCAATTGGGTGATTAAATCCTTGGTGTTGTCATCGACTTTTGCTTTCTTAACTGTGCCATTGTCTTCCTTCTTTCTTTGAATGTGACTCAGAATCGATGAAGAAGATAATGCTGAAGTTCCTGTTGTTGTTGTTGGTGGTGAAATGCTTCTACGGGAAACATCCCCTGGTCTGTTCAAAAGCCTTTTTCTTTTATTGGTGGTGGAGATTTTACCCGCCTTACCAAACTTACCCGTCCACGTTGGAACACCAATTCCTGTCATTTTGGTTAATTTTCTAGACTCCCTCAATGCATTTACAGCATCATTGGCTATTCGATTTGCCTCATTTTCAATCATATTATACGATGTAGATGTTTTGGCAGATGAGTTTCCTTGTTGTAAGATAGAGTCATGCTCTAATGCCGAATGGATATTCGCATTTTTAAATAAACTTGACATTAAACCAGGATCTTCTTCTTTGCTTTTATCAGCATTTCCGTTTGAACTACCGTCGTCAAATTCTTGTAAACTTGAAACACCTTTTAGATTAGAGACTTGCATGAAATCATCATCAGGGTTGTTATTTGATGGCGGCAGGCGACGCCTTGGTTTCAAATACTTTGACTTCCGTTCTTTTATTCCATCGTAGTTTGTTTCATTTGCATCAAACAAATCAGCAGTTTCGGTACCCTTTGTATCCTGATCGCCTAGAGTGAATAAAGAGTATAAATCGTTCATCTTGAAAAACCGTTTTTGCTTTGGGTCTTTCAAAATTTTATTGGTGAGAAATTGTTTAAAGATTTGACGATGATAGATTTTCTCTTCAATTGAACCGGCAATCATCAAACGGTAAATAACAACGTCCTTTTTCTGTCCAAGTCTCCATGCCCTTTCTCTGGCTTGTAAATCAGTGGATGGATTCCAATCAGGGTCGTAGATGATGACTCTACTTGCACCTGTCAAGTTAACACCTAAACCACCAACTCTTGTTGTTAACAAAAAAATATTGTATTTAGGATCATTATTAAAAGTGTCAATCAAAGGCTGTCTCTGGCCAATTGGAACATTACCATCCATCCTTAAATAGCTGTACGGAGCGTTGTTGTGTTGTTGATGTAACCCACTTATGTATTGTTCTAAAATATCTAGCATTTGCCTTGTCTGAGTGAAAATCAATGTTTTTCTATTCTCACTACTCCATAGCTCCAGTAAAGTTCCCACAACTTGCAATTTACCTGATCTTTCTTGAAGTGACTTGGAACTACCTGAATTTTTCTTCCCCTTTATCCCTAAATCAACTAAATCTGGGTGATTACAGATTTTTCTTAAAACATCGATTCCATATAGGGCATTTCTTCTCCCACTTAGAATCTTCTTTAGATCTTCTGATTCAAGAAAGTTTTGATATAGTGTCTTTTGTTGTGGAGTTAACTTACAAAATAGCACCATCTCTGTCTTCTTGGGTAAATCTTTGGCAACATCAGCCTTCACTCTTCTTAATAAATATGGTGAGATTAAATCCCTTAAGATTACCGCACATTTGTAACCAGCTTGCACTTGCACATTTGTAGCATTTGCATAACCTCCAAGATTTATTGGCACACAAAATTGTTTTTGAAACACGGGCAATGTTCCCAATCTCCCTGGGAACACAAAATCAAATAAACTCCAAAGTTCCACTAAATTGTTTTGGATTGGTGTACCTGAAAGGATAATTCTATTGGGAGTTCTAAACTGTTTGCATGTCAATGTAATATAGCTGTCAGGGTTTCTAATCTTGTGACCCTCATCCAGAACGACATATCCCCACTTGATAGTTGACAAATGTCTTGCATGAATTCTAGCACCGACATAAGTGGTTATTATAACATGACCATCCTTGACAACTCTTTCTATTAGCTTTTTAACATTTTTCTCTGTTTGTATAGCAGCACTTGATCTGTGTCTGGAATCATTTGACATTAAGAACTCTAATTCATCGTCGTCACTGTCTTCATCTGTGTGTCTGTTTTGTTTCTTATTCACACCTGATCCTATAGAGTGTAAAATTACGGTTCTGAAAGGCGGCCACCATCTATGAAACTCATTGCACCACTGTTTCAACACAGTTGCAGGACATACAACTAAAATCGGTTTGTTCAACTTCCCACTGTAATGAAGACCAGCTAAAAATGCAATAATTTGAACAGTCTTACCAAGACCCATTTCATCACCAATGATACCACCAGTTTTTTGAGAATAAAGTTCCCATAACCATTGAACACATGTCTTTTGATAGTCAAATAATGAAGGGTAAATGTCACCAGGAACTTTGTACTCATCATTAAGAATAGCGTCTTTGGCTGTAGGGTGAGGTTTAAACCATTCAGCGGTGTTCACATCATCTACATATTCAGGCATTTTTTCTCTTCTAAGTTTAGACCTTTTATTGACCCATTCATTTAATCTACTTTGGTAGAACTTCTCATCACCATCATCTATATTAGCCAATTCCTCTTTAGAATTGTAAGTATCATTTGAAGCTTTCTTTTTTTTGCCCTGGTTTGAAGTTGTGATTTCGTCATCATCCGAGGTGTACTCTGCAACATCAATGGCATTATCAGAGTCATCCTCACTAACACCACCATCTTCAGGCACATATTCAGTATCTTTGTTCTCGAACTCGTCATCACTAGAAATGGCATGGACATTGTCAATGGGTTCCTCTTTGGTAAATTCAATCTCGTCATCGTCATCGTCATCGTCGTGGTTATCATTATCGTCATTTCTAGTATCAACATCGAATGCCTCTAACCCTGGGCCTATCAAATTTTGATGTGTCGGTATGTTCTTTCTCTCCGAATTGTTATCGTCGTCATCGTCATATATGAAAGCAGTTTTACTACCAAAGGCGGTTATTTTACCAGTTCTGATCAGGTACTCCTGTTGTGTTTCATTAGGTAAACGTTGGGACTCGTTATGATCACTGTCAGCATTTTTTCCCTTTAGTTTTATCTTTCTTGATTCTTGTAATCTGGTTTTGATGTCCTTAATATCATTCAGTAAAGGGTCCAGCTCAATCTTCTGCAAATTTTCAATGTCATTCCTGAGCTTCTGCTTCTCAGATATTCTTGTATTGCCATTATTTAATTTATTCTGAAGTGTATGTAATTTCGATTGTAACTTTCTGTATTTTTCATTTGATTTCTCCAATCTCTTTTCATCCAGTTCAATGTCCCTCGATATCATCAGATTATCTGCATCTTCAGCAACTTTTCTTTCTAGGGAATCCTGTTCCATGAACCTCACACCCAAAGATTCTAACGTTTGTGGGGCATCATTTTCGTCAGCCCCCGGCGATTCAACAGTTTCTTTGATACCATCAGAACTACCACTCATCTTTCGTTCCTTTAATGGTGTCTGGTTTGTGTAATTTGTACATTTGCCTTCAGATCACACTAAAAAAAGGTAATGGCGGATATTTTTATCTATTATAGAAAAAAAAATTCAAACTGGTTTGATCTCGCAGAGAATTGGCCTATTTCTCAAATTCGAGACCAGGGACTTACTTACTTATCTTAAAGAATGAACCAACCACAGTGTTTCTTTTCCTTCTTTAAAACTACACCACTGATCTGCTGAACCAAACATTGAAGTCAATTAGTTCAGTTTTGGATAATGACTAGGGAAACTATCACTTGCAGTTTAGAAACTAACAGAGCTGAGGAATTGGAAAAGATCTTGAAGACATCCTTGGAGATTATAATCAAACATGTTAGACAAACGGATAGTGGTGAAAATGGCATCGGACCAAGATTTGATAATCCGAAAGAACTCTATAAAACATTGAAATTAGATGACTTGAATTCGTTATTTGAGAAATCCATCAAAAACGATTCATCCGATCCCACAGGGGAATTGTTGTCTGTTTTTGAAGAGGTGCTGAAGAATTCTGTGAATACATGGCACCCTGGATTCATGGATAAGTTATACGCCAGTACCAATCCTGTCGGTGTGTTATCAGATTTATTATTGTCAATTCTTAATACCAATTCTCATGTGTTCACTGTGTCGCCTGCATTGACTGTCATTGAACGTAAGGTTTCTCAAAAGTACGCTAACATGTTTGGATTTTTAGGTCCAAATGCGGGTGGGTTGACGTTCAGTGGTGGGTCTTGGTCAAATATCACAAGTTTGCACATGGCCAGAAGTATATTGTTTCCTGAAACTAAATTAAATGGGAATGCAAACCATAATTTTGCCATTTTCACTAGTGTTCATTCACATTATAGTATGGAAAAGGCCGCTATCTTGTTAGGTTTGGGAGCAAATTCTGTGTTTAAGATTCCAGTGGATGAACATGGAAGAATGAAGGTTGATCTATTGGATAAGGCCATTGAAAAGGCAAAAGATGATGGGTACCAACCATTGTATGTAAATGGTACTGCAGGAACCACTGTGTTTGGTTCATATGATCCATTCGAAGAAGTCGCTACTGTGGCGAAGAAACATAACATCTGGTTCCATATTGATGGATCATGGGGTGGTAATACTATATTCAGTTCCGAGAGATCAGTGTGTTTGAAAGGTTGTCAATTAGCTGATTCCATCACATCTAACCCTCATAAGATGTTGGGAGTGCCTACCACATGTTCATTTTTATTGGTTCCAAATGATCGAGTGTTCACTCAGGCAAATTCCCTATCTGCACCATATTTGTTCCATAACGCATTAGACGACGATGAAAACTTTGATTTGGCTAATGGGACTATGGGATGTGGTCGTAGAGCTGATGCACTCAAGTTTTATCTGGGATGGTTATACTATGGTACTAAGGGATACGAGGAAAGGGTCAACCATGCCTACTCATTGGGTGAGTATTTTTGTCAGCAAATATCCAAGATTCCTGGTTTCAAGTTGATCAGTGACTCTCCCCCACCATGCCTTCAAGTGTGTTTCTACTACAATCCAACTGATAAGGCCACGCTGAAAGGAGAGGAGATGACAAAGATCACTAGATACATTGCTGTAGAATTGCATAACTCTGGACGGTTCTTAATTGATTACGCTCCGAACCCCGATGATGCCATCACTGGTGAAAACAACGGTGAGTTCTTTAGGGTCGTTTTCAATTCTCCGGTGTTGACCAGTGGAACTATTGACAGTTTAATCGATCAGTTGATCACCATTGGTAAAGAGGCCAAGAATCAAATTTTAGAATAATATACATAGACATTTAGTTTGTTTTGTTCTGTTTTTTTATTTGAAAGTAGATATATTTATAATTTTTCAATGCACACTATATACAAGTTTAGACGAGAGAACCCAAAATAAATAATAATAGTAACGGTAAATTTAATACAGGAAAATGGAAAAGAAAAGGTTTTATAAATAGGAGGAGATAGAGAAACAGACGAGGTAAACTATTTCTTGCTACTAGAATTTAACATTTCTAGCTTTTTCATTTCTTCTCTTGGATCAAAGTCACCAGTGGAAAGTTTACGGTATTGTTCATCGTATTTACCTGTACTTAAAGCACCGTTACCTCTGATTCTCTTACTCATATCAACTATACCTCTTTTGCATTCAAGAAAACTGGTCAATTGAGCTTTACACAATTCAGGTAAATCCTTGGCCAATTCTGGATTTGTTATACATTCCTTTGGCTTATTTCTTTCTATCATGACACATGGCGATCTTTGTAAGCATATAGCAACTTGTTTTAATTGATCCTTGCAACTATTTATAATTTTGAAAAAAAAATTATGACGTTGGTTTATTTGTTAGTAATCAAGTAAAGAGACCCTGTAAAAAAACACCATCCAAACAGTAAATACATACCTTGCAACCATATTTGATATATTCCTAATGTGATGGTATTTTAATGGATAAATAGTAATTGAAACAGTAGAATAACTGGTAAAAACCCACTTTATCTGGTGATGAAGTTAACTTAAATCAATCAATCACCGAAACCTATTTAAAAAAAAAAAAGAGACATGATCATTACATCCTTACACCAGAAAAAGCAGTAAGGGATCATCTCATTTACAGTTTTACAGTTTAAACCATTTTAAAAGCAAACACAACCAAACTGGGGTAAACTAAATACTACAATTAATTACAACACTATTCCCTTAAATTTCCGATATATCAATCAATTCAATTAAAAATACATTGCTTTTCATTATAAATGGCATTAACGTTTCTCCCTGGTGAACCCAATCGTTCTCCACAATGCTCATCATTTGTCAATTGGAACTTGATCCAGATATTAGCATACTGTTCTGGTAACAATTTAGTCATTTTGACAAAGAATTCAAAACATTTGCAAACTATTTATTTGGAAAAAGACTCTTTTGTGATAGATATCAATAAAGTCAATGGTAAAATAGCCATTGCTATGGGTAATAGAGTTGTAATTTACACTCCAACTGTGTCAAATTTTCACAATTTTAACTTCAATGGAAGAAAGGACATTTCAGAGTTGAAGATCCATTGGAACCTTGAAACAGAGATTGAAAACACTAGAGATGACTCTGATATCAACTGTGTTTGCTGGTCTGATTCATGTGAAATTAGAGAAGACGAATTGGATTCAAATCAATTCTTTGGACTGCCTGATGAATACAACTCTGAGACAAGTTGTGAATTGGTGATTGGATCGAATAAATCATTGACCCTTTGGAGATTCCATTACAAAGATGTCAATGGGAAAAAGGAAATCCACAAGAAAACCCTTTGGTTTAAACCTCAACCTAACCCAATTTACCTTGTCAAATTCTCTCCAAATTCAACGTCCATTGCCAGTGTTGGATATTACGATAAATTGGTGAAAGTGTGGCATAGAGTCAGTTTTGGTATTGACTCTTCTGAATTTCAAATGAGTTATTTACTGCATCCAACATATGTGACAAGTATACGGTGGAAGGCGATCCCGAAAATTGTAGACACTGGTGTGTCTAGTTCCATTGGAACACCTAGAAATGTGAGTAAAGACCCGTTTGATCTAGACTACTTGAAACCGTCAAATAATAACATCAAACCGGTGCTTCCCAGATCTGTCGGTGTATCTGAAGTGGGTAGTATCATGTCCATTGCAGCCAATACAAAGCAACACAATATCCTCTACACAGTGGCTGCTGATTCAGTGTTGAGAGTATACACAACATTTAACTTGGATAAAGGTTTCCAAGTGTACTCTGCTGGTTCGCTGGATTTGTACGATGGTCTAGCTCAGGATAAAAACACAGTTAAGAAATTCATCTCAATTTTGGACAATGATCTTGTTGATTATTCTCTAAATAAATTGATCGCTGAAATGGATGAAAAATTGGACAAGGACATAACCTCTTCTGAGATTCAAAGAGGTGACTCCACTGCGTCCCATGTAAACGAATCGTCACAGAAAGTCTCCTTGTTAGAGAAGAAGAGAGACAATTTGATTCTTTTACAAGCTTCAAAGCCTGAAATTTGTTTTGTCTTTGACAGTGAAGGTTACTTAAGGTTGTATGTGTTGACAAACTTGTCATCTCCTACTCCGACTCCAATGGCTTCATACAGATTGAATGAACTTTTAACTGGAGATGGGACATCATCTATACCTGTTGAAATCAAATGTGGTGAAAATTGTATCCCAAAGGATACAAGAGCATTAGCAATTGACGATTTCTTGGTCAGTTATTACTCTAACGATGTCGGTCTTTCATTTATCATCCATGATATCTTTAAAAACTCTGTGAAGGTGATAGGGTTCTCATACGATGAACTACTTGGCTTCCAAAAGGAAGATTTGGACCACGAAATGACTACTCGCCAACCCGGTCCATTTAACAACAATATCAAAGAAGTCACAATTGGTAAATTGCAACAAAAATTCACAGGACACAACAAATCCGTGAGAATGTTAATAAGATCTGCAGATGGTTCTGCAGTGCTTTCTACTACTAGATTCAATGAAAATTATTTATGGTATATCATTAAATTGCATCATGGTCATCAAACCTTGAACAAAAAATCAACATTGGTTACACCATCATCTGTTATTGCTGCTGTGATTTGGAAAAATGGTGACTTTGTCGTGACACTAGTTGAAAACAAACTTATTTGTTTCGACTGTAGATTGAAATCACAAACTCATGATGATGTCACTAAAAAGGCACCTATAATGACCACATTCGACGTCGATATCAGCAGTGAAACTGCTCCATTGAGTTTCTTCATTTTACCTGAATCTAGTGTGAACAAGCTCCATATTGTTGCAGTGTTCAAGAATGGCCAATGTAGTTCCTGGGAGGTTAACTTCACAGATAACTTTGATTATGCCAAAATTTCAAGCTCTCAAATTGATAACATTCCAGTAGAACAATACGCTGATAAGCAGATTCACATGGCTTCTGCAATTGATCCTGTCGGTTGGGATGATTCCATTGATAAAGTCGGTAGAGATATTTTATCAGTTGTTAACAACGAAGGTTATGTAAGCATTTACTATATATCTATCGTTGATAACACGATAAGATGGCATATAAAGAATTCCTTCTTGACTGATATAAAGAATTCTTCATTTTTGACCGGTTCATCCTTAAATAAAATAGCTGTTGTCAATGAAACTCGTAATAGGTTAACAATTTGGGATACTAGATTGGGAACCCTGGATTATGAAGAAATTGCACCCGAAGGTGAAATCATTAAGGATCTTGATTGGACCTCCACTGATTTCCATCAAAGTATCTTGGCTGTTGGTTATAAACTATATTCTGTGTTGTATACCCAACTTCGTTATGATTACACGAATAACACGCCAACATTTGCTAAAATTGAACATGTTGATATTTGTGATCAAACTACTCATGAGATTGGTGACTCTATTTGGATGCGTGATGGTTTATTGGTTGTTGGGTCAGGTAATCAATTCTACATCAAGGATAAAACATTGGATCCTTCTAGGGATATAGTGACTCGTAAAGCCATTGGTTCTCTTGAAATCCAGTCTAATGATTTGTTCCATTTGACATCTGCATTAAATGGTCCGCTTCCATTGTATCACCCTCAATACCTTATTCAGGTTTTGTTTACTGGTAGACTTGACTTTGTGGATAAGATCTTGACTGCATTCGCAAAGGCTTTGAGGGAAATTGATTCTGGTAGAAGAACAGAGATAAGTGCACGGTTGGGATTCGAAGTTCTTGACTTTATTGAGCTTTTTAAAGTTGATGATACCAATAATAAGTCCAGTCTTCTTGGCCATCAACATCTGTTTAATTCTCCTGAAGATCATCTAAAGTTCAATAAACAAACTGCTGAAATAATCAATGAAAAATTACAGAAGTATAAGCTCCCGTTTGTTACCGGACATCAACAGATCACTCTAGCCACTACTGTTACTATGGCAGCAGAAATTTTGCAAGATCACAAGGATGTGTTTGATCTTAATGGGTTAAGATTCCTTATGGGTGTGAAATTGTTTCAAGTGAACTTAACTAAGGATACCAGTCTGAAATCAACCAAAACCATAACCATGAGGGATATCTCATTTGCAATGCATAGTGATAACAAGGATCTTCTACTTAACTTTATAAATGAGCTTTCAAACCTGAAAATGACATGGTTGCAAGCCAAAAGATATGGCATTTCATACTGGGTTGAAAATCATAAACTAATTGAAATGATGGAAAAAATTGCTAAAAATGAATTTTTCAAGTATCAAGAAGATAATGATGGTAAGAAGGATCCTTCTATATGCTCTATCTACTATTTAGCACTTAAAAAGAAGCAAGTTTTGATAGGTCTATGGAGAACTGCTATTGGGCATTCAGAACAATCCAAAATGACTAAATTTTTGAGTAATGACTTCAAAGAAAAGAGATGGAAGTCAGCTGCGATGAAGAATGCCTTTGTTTTATTAGGTAAACATAGATACAATGATGCTGCTTATTTCTTCTTGCTTGCTGATTCTCTCAAGGATTCGGTGAATGTCATCATTAATAAATTGAACGATATCCCATTGGCCATCGCTATTGCTAGATGTTATGAGGGTAGTGATCAAGGACCAGTTTTCAAATCCATTTTGACTAATCATATTCTTCCTGATGCAATTACAAGAAATGATAGATGGCTAATAAGTTGGTTTTTCTGGATTTATGGGGACAAAATCAAGTCTATCCAATCATTGATCAAGCCTCTAGAGTCAGTCATTACTGATGTTGTGTCAATCGCCTCTGACTTTAAACTTCCTAAAGCTATCACAGAATCACATCAAATCAATAATTTAAATAGTGAGGATCCTGTCTTGTTGTTAATGTATGATTCATTAAGAATGAAACAACTCGATTACTTCAAGGGCGCTTCCAAAATGGACCCTATTTTTGAATTCCAGTTTGTGCTTAAATCTGCCTCTATGTATGAAACTATGGGTTGCGATCTGATCTCATTATATTTGGTTCGTAACTGGGAATTCATTGAAGCTAGTCCTATCATTAAGAAGAAAAACTCGAAAGAAAATGTTTCACGTGTCATAGAACGTATTGGTAGTGACAACACACATCTGGAAGGAACGGTTAGTATTTTAGACAGTTATTCAGAAACTAACGATTCGAATGGTATTGCGAATTCATTAAAGACGACACAAAACAGCAATAAATACTCTAACAACAGAATACAACCTCCTGTTGCGGCATTCACGGAACCTGATATGTCTGCGTTTGACTTTGGTTTCTGATGCTGTTACTGTATATAGCTCTTTTACATAGCATTGACTCACCTTAAAAATTTAATAGTTATATTGAATAAAAGTACATGATGATCTATATGTAAATTATGCGTTCTTGTCATTAGGCAAATGGATCAAAGAAGTGAACGTTCTCAGGTTCGGAAATTAACATTTCGTTCCACGTCCTTAATAATATCCCCATTCTTACAGCTCTTGTATTGATTTTCTGCTCATTGGATGTACCTTCAAGCAATGTAAGAGTCTTGCTGATTAGATTATTCAGAGCTGTTTCGATTTCAAGATCTAGCTTCAAGCTATGGCCAAACCTTTTGAAAAAAGCTGAACTCTGTAGTAGCGATTTCAAAGATCCAGCAAACAAAACATAGGATGTTGGATTTAGTAACAAAGTGTAAAAATTCTCATTATTGATGAAAGAGTTGGTAATCATGATGGCCAATTTTGAGACTTCAGTTAGAATAGTAGAGTAGAAATCCCGTTGTTCCTTTGCAATTGATAAACCCGAAGGATCTTCAGAAAGTTTTTGTGTAAACAAACTGCTGAATTTTATGAGAACACTGTGATACAAAGTGGTTCTTGTATTACCAACGATAGACCTCATTGGCAATTCATAACTTGTCAAAAGTAAATTTTGTTCCAAGTTATCGAAATTCTTCACTAGCTCCTCGACTTTAGTCTTAATACTGAGTACACCAGCTTTGTCCAACGATTTTAATTCCACCAGATTTAAGAATATTTTACACCATTTAATAATGTTCTCGGATATAGTTAATAATAGTATCCCTGATGATGTTGAATTAAGATCGATCAATACTTCGTTAGCATCTAATTTAGTCATTGCATCGTGTAAAAAGAAGCTAGTTTCGTCAGTTGCAAAATCCGGTTCAGTTGAACCATTAAGGGGTAAAAATGTGGTAGGAGAAGGTAATTTTGTGAATATCATTGTATGACTATCTACTGTAAGAGAACAAGGTAACCCAGTGATGAAGGCATACCATTTATCATATGAATAAAGATCCCAAAACACACGTCGTTTCTCCTCTTTCAATGATATGTCTTCATCCAATCCATCATCGTCATCATTAATCGATGAAATGGAGTATCTTGCAAATCCAAGAGATTCCGTTGGATCATTTTTTCTATTCACAAAGATGTTCGGTCTTAACACATCTTTCTGAGGAATGTCAAGTTGATCGTAACCAAACATTTGAGAGAACCTGATGGCGGAGCAAATAGAGAATGCAGATTTGAATTCATTGTTTGTGATGAATTCAAACACCAGTTTCCGTTCAAGATAATGCAAGTAGTACAAAGTGTTAAAGTGCACTGTTCGTCTTAGATTCTCCCAATAGTAAGTACCAAAAAGCATGGCCTTTTCGTAAAAGAAAATAGCTTTTGATTCAAACTCTGGCAATTCTAGTGCTTCCTTGGCCCATAACATACATGAAAAATGCATCACCTGTGTAGGTTTGTTATTGAAGAAATCAAGGTACCGGCTTTTCGAGTATGTGAATTGTTTGTTCTTTTCAAAGTATGCATTGGTTAATCTTTCAGCGTCCTCTCGTTTCAATCCTAATTCTTTCAAGTAGTCAGATGTTGTCCGTGAAAGTGAAGGGTCATGATCCACTTTGATTCTCTTTCTCTGCACCACATTCTCAATGGTGATGTACGGGTTTGATTCAATTGCTATACAGCCATTGCCACAAACGTTAACTTGCTGGTGATCATCTACGATTGACTGGTCAATTGTATCTAATAAGTGTCTTTTGTGAGGTTTGGGACCTGTCTTTTTATGAGACACGTAAACGCAATCAATATCCTTGGATTTGCATCTAGTGCAATTGGGTAACTGTTTGTCACACTTCAGCTTCTTCTCTCGGCAGTTCAAACATGCCACTTTGTTGTTTTGTTTGTCACCATTGATAGAATTGCTGGACATAATTTGTTAATTGTCACCGAGGGCGAAAAATGGTTGATTTCTGTGTCAAAAGAGATTGGATATAACGAGATCAACTAATTGAAAGATGAACTGGATCCATTATTTGAGTTTGCCCTCAGTCAAGTTATTAATAATCCGTTGAATTAATTGAAGGAAAAAAGTGCAATTACATTGAAAAACCCACCTTTGATCATTGTTCTAAGATAACTAAACCATTATTTACCAACTCTGAGAGGCTCAAACCCGTCTTTTTTTTTCACCTCGGTAAATTACGTAAATTACTGAAAAAGGGGATTTCAAGACCAGGAGTGTTAAGATTCATATATATTTCCAGTGTAGATAGATAAATAGATAGATAGATAGATAGATAGGTATGTACAAGATTGGTGAGACAAGTGAAGGAGGGAATAAGTAATCACATATAAAAAAAAAAGTAATACAGTAAAAATAAATGCAGGTCATTTATTACAATGGTGTGTTGCTCGTTATATTCTTTTCTAACGACCCAAGTTCAATAACAATGATTGGTTTCCAGATGCAGAGGAAGAACCATTGGCGGAACCATTTGGCAAGTAAGTGACATTTGGAGAAGCGCTCAAAGTTTGAGCAATCTCCTTAGAAGCTTCCAATCTTCTGATAAGTAACAAACCGTCACCAGCCTTGTCCAAGGCCTTAGAGATGTGTTCGGCAGCTTCAGCTTCACCCTCAGCTCTGATAACGGCAGCTCTTCTTTCTTGTTCAGCCTTGTCAACCAGGAACTTGGCTCTTTCAGCGTCTTGTTGGGCAATTTGTTTTTGTTCAACGGCTCTTGTGAATTCAGGTCCAAATGCCATATGGGTGATGGACACATCTTCCAATTTTATATGAAACTCTCCCGCTCTTTGTTCCAATTCTTTTCTGATTTTGTTTGACACAACTTCTCTCATGGTGATCAATTCAGCGGCATCGAATTGAGCGACAATTGTCTTCAACACTTCGTTACCGATAGATGGCAAAACCCTTTCATCGTAATCCAAACCCAAATTTTGGTAAATTTGAGGTAATCTCATCACATCAGGTCTGTGAAGCACTCTTAAAGTCAATGTGACATTTTGTAAATCCTTGGAACCGGTGATGGTACTAATGGATCTTGGTTTAGTTTTAACATCAAAGATAATCGGTCTTTGAAGCCATGGAATGACAAAGTTTAAACCTTCACCAATGACTTGTTGCTTCACACCAGAAAATCTGTCAAAGATAACTGCTCTTTCACCACCTGAATTTAATTTTTTCAAAATTTTGAAACAAATGTACAAGGACACATGAATTGAAAAAAAGTTAGTAAATTTTGTCAAGAAAACTTACAAAAGGCAAGAAACCATATAAAGATTTTAAAATAATAACATACCCTTAACATCATAAATCGATGATTCAGCGGCAACAACTGCAAGACCAACAGGCACAGCTAGTCTGGAAATAATATCAGCAATTCTAGACATTGTTTAAATGATATGATTGATAATGTTTTGAATATTCTATAATGATTCAAATTCAATTGTACAAAATGACATTTGACAAATTAACCTTCTTTTGCCACTTACTTAATTTGTTTAACTGATTCTCAACCCTTCTCTCTCTTTCACTCTCTCTCTCACAAACACACGAACCGATTCGACGATAGAAAAAAAAAAAGTTGTTTGCGTCGATTTTTGTGCGTCGATCGTCTCCGTCTAATTGTATATTCATCCATTTTTATGTTCTATGTTTCTTGCATTGTTCCCTCCATTGGATTCAATTCAATGACTGTGGTCTAACCCAACAAACAAAACTTTATTCCAATTCAATAAAGAACGTTCACTATGATCGTGATCGTTTAATATTAAAGCTTCCAATAGTTGATATTAATTTTGGTTCTTTCTACTTAGGGGTTTCATTTTAAATTACATATAGATATCTAGAATGGTAAATGAAAATACTATGTTCTGGAAAGTGATTATCAATACCATTTAGATAGTCCTTTTTGTTTAAATTTTTTTTTAACATCGATAGAACTGTTATAAAAAAAACTGAACAACAAGATATTTACCAAAATCTTATTTTTCTAATTTTCTACAGAAATAAAACATCTAAATGTAACAATCTTTTGGGGGGGTGGAAAATGGCAAGCGATAAATTTAAAGTCCCTTTCATAGAAAATAACCAATGAAATACAATGGAAACCCATTGAAAATTGCCGATTTCTTTTTTTTCTTCTTTTTTTTGGGGATCACTTTAATATATTTTACACAGGTGGAATAAAATTGCTCTTCAACGAGCTAATATTGTCAGTTTGTCCGAGCGGTTAAGGAGAAAGACTTGAAATCTTTTGGGCTATGCCCGCACAGGTTCGAATCCTGTAGCTGACGATCTTTTTTTTTCTTTTCTTTCACCTCTTTCTTTTTTTTGGGTGGCTCTGGTAAGGCACCTCACCTCTTCAACGAAAACGAAAAAAAAATTCGTGTTTCTTTGTCGTGTGTTGGTGTTGGTGTTGTGGTGACAGACAATTTGGCAGCCTAATAGATAAAACCGTGTTTCTTTTTTTTTCTCTTTATTTTGAACGGGTATATGTATATATATGTATATGTATGTGTGTATGTATTCATCCATTCGTTCATTAGAATCGACCAATAAATAACTTTTATCAATTATACAACATGTGTTATGTCACGATTGAATCAGATGGGTTGTTGTTGAAGAGTCAAAACTTGTTAGACGATTCCAATGATTGTGGTATTTGCTGTGTGCCATCTTCCACCACTACGTCTCAATTTTCATCTATTCCATTGTTAAAGAACTTGATACCATTTAAAAACATTCTTTGGGTCGATGATTCACCCACTGGGTTGAACGATGAAGAGATAGAAGTCACATATGTCATGGAGAAGAAGGACGGTCAATTAGATGTATCGAGAAAGATCTTCCATGTGGAAGAAGCCGAGATTCCTTCCAGTTCCAGTTCCCATGAAACCAGTTTCGCACAGATAATATTAGCCAAGGCGTACCCAGATTCACAACCGGCAAGATCTATACTAGTTTTGACGAATCCTAAAAGTGGTCAGGGGAAATCAATGAAGTATTTCCACGATCAAGTGGAACCTATTTTGAAGGCGGCAAGATGTAACTATGAAGTTCAAAAGACCGAATACAAGAACCATGCCATCGATATAGCATTTGAATTGGATATACACAAATACGACATTATTCTATGTGCTTCCGGTGATGGTATCCCCCATGAAGTGATCAATGGTATTTACAAAAGACACGATAGAGCTGAAGCATTCTCCAAATTGATCATCACCCAGGCTCCATGTGGTTCAGGTAATGCCATGGCGCTTTCGTGTTTGGACACTTTGAACCCATCGTTGGCTACATTGGAGATCTTGAAGGGCCACACAGTTAAATCAGATCTAATGGCTGTGTCGATGAAGGGTGATGCTACGAAATTGTCGTTTTTAAGTCAAACTTACGGGATCATCGCTGAGGCTGATATAGGCACTGAATGGATGAGATTCATCGGTCAGGCGAGATTCGACATTGGTGTCGCTGTTAAAGTGTTATCTAGAGCCAAGTACCCGTGTCAAGTGGCATTTAAGTACATTGCAAGAACCAAGGAGGAACTAGGTGAATTTTACAAGCGAAACAAGGGCAAGCAAGATGATTTGACTCATCAATTGACCGAGGATGATTTTAAATTGAAATTCTTGGACACGATGAACTTTGACAGAGATGGGAACCCAGAGGAACATTGGGAATGGTTCGATCAAACCATTTGTGACAATTTGGGTATCTTTTACTCGGGGAAAATGCCTTACATCTCCAAGGATACGAATTTCTTCCCAGCTGCGCTGAGAAATGATGGATCCATAGATGTGATTGTGTCTGATTCTAGAACTAACTTATTGACCACCACCCAGGCATTGTTGTCATTGGATAAGGGACTGCACGTGTGGAAGGATGAGATTATGCATTTCAAAGTGGAGGCATTCAAAGTGGTTCCCGTGTTGAAACCTGGTAGAAAAGTGCATTTATCCGTCGATGGAGAGAATTTCCCAGTGAAACCTTTCCAAGTGGAACTTCTAAATGGGGTCATGAGAACGATAATGAGTGATGGTGGTTACAAACAAACAGGGTTCCTTTCGAAGATTTAGTTGCTTCGTTCATTTTTTTTCTATGTAATTTATATTAAACATTATTTATACAATTTGTATGTACTGTGCATCATGAACATTACCGATAAAGCATGTCTATATATATGGCTTAAATTGTAACTTTAAATTGTTACTCTACGATGTAAAATTCAAAAGTGGAAAAAAAAGACAAAATTTAAACAAACAAAGATGTAAAAAAAAACACAAAAAGAGGTGAATGACAGGCTCATTAAAATTAAAACAAAATACAAAAGAATAAGTAAGAATAAAAGAAAGCGGAACATCATACATGAAGCATAGACCAAGATGGAAACTATTTCTTTGTTCTATCATCATCTTCTTCATCGCTGTCATCGACTAAGAAAGTACCATCACTGATTGGTTCTGGATCGACAGAGGACAATGGTTCCCATTTGTTTCCAGATTTACCAGTTTCAGTTGCCTTAGTAGAAGTGGAAGCTCCAGTGTTGGTAGTTTCAGTTTTACTGGCATCCTTGGATTGAGCGGTGGAATCCTTTGGTAAAGGAAGTGGCTTTTCAATAACCTCTGGTTTAGTTGGAGTACCGTAAATGTCCTCAGTGGCATCAGTCAATGTAACACCAGCGCTTTGTTGATGGGAGATAGAACTCTTGTTGGTGCCAGTACGTTTCACTTTAGCATCTTGGGAATCGTTACCAAAGGCACTGAACAATTGATTGTTGTTTGATGATGCATTGCTGTCAGTCTTGCTTCTTCTTGAGTATGATTGTCTGTGTGGAGCTTGTGGTGGGAGCTGATCTAAATCATCATCGTCATGGGGGGAAGTGTCTTGCAGCTTTTTAGCTAAATTTCCTAACCAACCACCGACTTTGACTCTAGCCTCCTCGTAGTTCTTTTGAATCGTATCGACAAAATCACCTTCATCGTCATTCTCGTCGACGTCGTAACCCCAGTTAGAAGGCTTTCTACTTGGCTTTGGAGGTGGATTCTTCTTGTGAGATGAACTGTGGTGTCTGCCAGCTGACTGGTATTCTCTGGCCAAGCTTCTAGCCAATGCCTCATCGGATTCCAATTGTCTTCTTTGATCCACAGAGTCTCTGGAAGGTAACTTTGGCTTTGTCACAGGAGCCACTGGGATTTGAATGTCAGATGCATCTGGATCAGACAAAAACAACAACGCATTGAAAGCAGAGTCCAATTGCCCCTGGGATGCAATTAATGACATCTTGATGTATTTATCCTCCACTTTAGGGAACGCCTGTTTCAACTCATTGATCAATTGTTGCTGTGGTGAGATTGGTCTTTGAGGTTTAGCTGGGGGCACTTCCGCTGATGTGGAGGTGGTGTTTGCGGCATCGTCGTTGGATTTGACATCGTCAGTGGACTTAGAATCTGCCACTTTCACTTCATCCAATTGAGCATCGTCTACCTTGTCCTTAGTGTCTTTATCATCAGCCATTGTGTATAATAGGTAATTGTAATTGTAATTGTAATTGTAATTGTAATGGAACTGATAACTTGTGTTGTGCACACTCAATGGTTGTTCTTTGCAAACCACATATATAACCTCCATTAATTTTGTTTAAAGGTGTCACCTTTCCTTTATCAAACAGAAAGGGGAACGCCACAAAGACACCCTTGCACCATAAGTGCTCGTAACGAAAAAAAATGAGGTCGATTAGACGATTAGATGATTAGACGATTCGACTTTTTTTTTTAATTTTTTTTCTTTCAATTTCCGGTGGTCTGAGAAGTATAAAAATGGCTGTCAAAGTGTGCCAAAAGAGATTGTTTTCTTTTGTAGTTCTTTTTTTCCTTTTGAAGTTCTCCAGTAGATGCTCTGAATTTTAAAGGAACACATTGTTGCTATCAATCAACTATGTTGTGTGGACAGCGGAGCGATAATGATTTAACACTCTTTTGTTTTACCGAAGGAGGATGAGTTGGAGACGTGTTTTTTTTAAAAGTCTCAATTGAACGTTTCAATGTTCAATTGGATGTCTTTGTTCATCTAACATTTAGTTATCACCATTATTAACTTGAAATGAATTGTAAATCATTAGCTATTACCGGTATTTACTGTACTGGTATGATGAAGTTAAAAAACCTGTATATGTTTTAAAAAGCGAACCGAAGGAAAAAACAGAAAACGAATACTAAACGACTAGTAAAAAAGAGAAAGTAGAAAGTGGGGTTGAATAAGGTGTCCATGGTGTATGGTTATAAGTCTTTGACTTTACCAGTTAAAGACGATGAAGACCTGTTGTGTTTCAAATGACCAGCATTGGAAACCAAGTATTGAAACAAGTCAACAATTAATCTGACAAAGTACATGGCAAAGTCAAACACTATTAAAAACAAGTATGGAGTGATGATCACAATGGAGATGGTGAAACTTGTGTACACTATAACGTGTTTCATTGTATCAGCTAATCGAACAACTATTGGTGCATAATCTACACCGGGAGTGACCATCTCGATCATCGAGGACAGTTGTATCTGGATGGATTGTAACATAGAGTTGGATGTTTGGAAGAATGGAATGAAGCAACGTAAAGACAATGGATCAAGCAAAGATGTAAACAGATTCTTTAGTAATTTGTAATGAATATAGGAAAGTTGTTGTGTTGTTTCACCATAACAATCAAATGAGGAGAGATACAGGATTGATTTGAACAAAAAGAAACGTTTTATCTCTCGAAATACCAGTTACACTCACAGAGAGAAGGACAGTACAAGCAGATGTTTACACAAGTACATTACCCCGAACAGAATCCATTAACATGTAATCTAACCTACAATCATCGAACTCCTCCACTCCTCCAATAAACGTCATTAAAAAGTAATTTTGAATTAGATTTCTGTCTTTAATAAAGTCCATCCTGTTTCACTTTACTTTTAACAAAATCTCTCTTGTTTCAAAGAAAGCCGCAGAGGAAATACACCTTTTTTTCTAATGAGAAAAATTTATTCTTATTCTTAAGAAAGGTTTGATTGATTGATTGATTGATTGATTGATTGATTGATTGATTGATTGATTGATTGATTGATTGATTGATTGATTGATTTACACTAGGATTTAATTATACAACAAACTTTAACAATACAAACACATATCGAACAGCAAATAACAAATAACAGGAATGAGTAGATTCGAATTATACTCACCGGAAGGTATCAGAATAGATGGACGTAGATCGAATGAGATTCGGTCGTTCCACTGTAACATCAACACTCATCCAAACTCCTCTGATGGTTCATCGTTTGTGCAACAGGGGAACACAAAGGTTCTTTGTTTGATCAAGGGACCTATGGATCCAATATACTCCACGGCTAGAAACAGCACGGCATCAAATGCCATGTCCGGCCCGATCATCAACATAAACATCAATTACCCACCATTTGCCAATAACGATAGACGGAAAAGAGTGAAAAACGATAGACGGTTGACTGAATTGTCCATCATCTTGACAAGATGTTTCCAAAAGACGATTATACTTAAGAATTACCCTGGAACGGTGATCGACATCCAAGTGACCTTGCTTTCATTCGATGGTGGGTTGTTGTCAACGTGTTGTAATGCTATAACATTAGCGTTAATTGATGCCGGTGTTGCATTGTATGATTATGTGTCTGCAGTGACAATTGGATTGTACGACCAAGTGGCATTACTCGATTTAAACACATTGGAGGAAAATGATTTGAGTTTCATCACCATTGGTGTCGTTGGAGATTCAGATAAATTGAATTTGATCCTTTGTGAGGATAAACTACCGTTGGATAGATTGGAGAGATTGATTAGTCTTGGAATACAGGGATGCCATAGATTGAAGGAATTAATGGATGAAAAAGTCAGAGAGGTTGGTCATGATATACTGACAAAGAAACAATAAAATTGCCATGTGTGTATTATCAACCATCACTAATACAAAAATGTATACTCCATTTAATATTAATGTAATATATATAGGAAAACTATAAACGTTTAAAACACAAATTAAGACATAATATATTTAGAAATGAATCTTTTTGAAAATCTTTCTACTCTTTTTCTTAATAGCTGATGATGTTCTTAACAAATCATTCGCCAATTCGGATGCTGCATTGTTAGCATTCCCACTGATTGTAAGATGATGTTGAGCAGGAGAGGCATTCTTGTACGCGTTCAATGCATTTGGTCCCAATTGAGTGTTATTGGAACTGATATCAGACATGGATTTACTAGCAGCGATGTTTTGTTGAAGAAATTCGGCTAAACTTGTCTCGTATTGAAGCAGTTCCTCTCTAGCATTGTACAAAGCCTCCAGTCTCTTCTCTGACGTTGGCAATGACATAATCTTGTGGATGTTTATCACTGGAGTGTTTTTGGAAATGTATCTAAAATTACTCTCGTTGTTGGTGTTATTTGTCTGTTGAGATACCACTCTTGAACTTGGATCCTTTTGAGCAGCTGGAGTAGTCCATTCTTGATGTTCCGGTAATGAACCTAAACCTAATTGGTTAGATGACCCACTTTGATTGTTACTTTGAATGCCAATAAGTGATGACCCACTCGTTCGAGGGGTAGACCCAGATCCATCTCCAATATCTCTTGTTGCCTCTTCCGGGAAATCATCAAATATAGCAGGGGCACCAGTTCTAGTGGTGTCTCTGGTGTTCATTCTGACAAATTTATTTCTCATCTCTTCTTGATTGAAGAATTCAGAGTTTGCATCGTCTTGATAATGTGAAGAGAAGTTACCAGTGGATAATGAGCCGGTAGATTCATTAGGACCTTTCATCATAGACGTTCTATCATCATTCAAGACAAACGAGTAATCATCTCTATCCCATAAATTGCCATGGGAATCTTCGTCATCGCTTTCATTCGTACCTCTCCAGCCAATTTCTTCATCCTCATACTCGTCTTCGTCATTGTCTCCATCTTTGTAATCATCTTCATCGTCATCGTCATCAATTGTTCTTTCAACTTTATCAGTGTCATTGGATAAGTTGGATGTTTCATTATCAGTTTCAGAATCATCTAAAAATCCGTTCGATGATGAGTTATCATTATTATTATTTTCATCATCATCACTGTCAACAGCGGTCTTTCCATTCTTCGAATGATCATCATCAGGTTTCCAAAACCCGTCATCAGAGTCACTGATTTCGACATCATCATCGTCGTTACCAGTTCCAGCACCAGAGGTAAATTTACTGTAGTCTATTGGATCATGTTTTTCTTCAATGGGTTCCAATTCATTAACTGGCTTTGAAACTTCATCAATGTTTTCCAGACTTTTACTTATATCCAGTTGTTTGGACACTTCCAGAGCCCAGTTTGAGTCATTAGATATCTCATGATCCAGCTGATAACCAGAGTAACTAGACAGTCTCCATGAATCATCATATGAATCGATTATAGAGTGCCCCCGGTCCTCATCATCATTATTAACATTATCATTATCATCAACAACTGCTTTTTCTTTGCTTTCAGTTGGTTTTTGGGTTGAGACAATAGGTGTAACATTGTTGATTGGCTTTGAAGATTCTCTAGCAACGTTTTTGTTGTTATTTGTGGTGGAAGTGGTGGGCGTAGTTGCAGTTGCAGTTGCAGTATTGGATTCATTTTCAGTGGACTTTGGATCCACAGGAGTCCAAACTTCAATTGCTATTGGTGTTTTTGCAGAGGGTTGTGTGTCTGTGTCAAGTGTGTTGTCGAATTTAGTGTCGACGTGCAATCCGTCAACTTCTGTATCCTTTTTATCATCATCAAGGTCGTTTTCATCATCATCAACATCCCATCTTGGAGCTTCATCTGAAGAGTAATCATTTCCTTGATCACTATTGGTAATTTGTAATGCTAATTCATCCAATTCATCAGCTAAATCAGATATGGAATTTCTATTAGCTACTTCCACATTATCATCCGTGCCATCAACAGCAGCACCATTACTAAAACTTTCCACACCTTTCAAACTAGCATCAATTTCGTCCACCATTTCATTGTATGAGGAAGGGGCAGCATCTGGGGATGTACTCAATGTGTCAATACTTTGCTTTTTCAAAAGTAATGGTTGAGTGGACAGTACTGAAGTCTCTGGTTCGTCATCGACGCCATCCACAGGAACATTAACATCATTCTTCTTAGTTATTGGAGGAACAGCACTGGATTGTGTATTGGTCACTGAAGACAAATGTGGTGATTCTGAAGGTGGTTTACGAATTGATCGTTTAACTCTTGATATTTGTGATTTTGCTTTTGACTTTAATTGAGAATCCTGTTGATAACCGTAATCATCATCGTCGTCATCGGAGGATGAATAACCAGCATAATAATCGTATCTACTTGACATTATGAAAAATATATATTGAACTTTTTGATTATGATTATTTGCTTATATAGATGCAATTGTTGGATTATATTATTCGGAAACTTGTATACAGTAGAGGGATCGGTTGTTGTATCTAGAAAAGAAAAGAAAAAAAAAATGGAAGGAGGTCAATACAAATGACAGAGAAAACACACAAATTTGATATTTAGTAAAGTAATTGATGTTAAATTGCAATATTTCAATAGAAATTCTAGTTGTAGTAGTTGTTTCTTATCCAATGACGGAGACCCACCTTTAATGAATTTCCTCTTCTGTTCTGTCCTGTTCTGTTATGCGTTTGTTTATTTTGTGACACACATGCACACAAACTCTCACTACCGTCTCTGGCCTCACAAACGCGCCTTGCCAAAAGAAAAACGTCGATCAGTCGAAAGGTCGATATATTGATTTGAGAAATTTTTTTTCTCTGTCCTTCGTTAAAAGGAATCGTTTTGGTATGTATAAACATATATATGTTCCTTCTTTCTTTCTGTTTCATTTACTTGTTCTTCTGTGTGTTTGTATTATTAAATAGTATAATTCAATTACAAATTAACAGGTATGATTTACTCAGGTGAGTAAATATACTAGATAGTTTATCATCCAGTACTATATCTGTTTTAATGTAATTTCTATTTTTGTTTTGTTTGTTTTTTAACTTGTTGTTTTCCAATAGCAATTAAACAAATTGCATTTAGGTTAGAGATAATCATGTGTACCAATGATGAATTACTTTTTTTCTAACCTTATCTACATTATCTGAAAATTTTAGATTGAAGAGAAACGAAAGTCATTTCTGAGTTTTTGATTACCTTTTCTAACAGTTTAATTGTCTTTATATAAACACATTAAAAGAAACTATGAAAATGCCAAAAACAAAAACAAAAACAAAAACAAAAACAAAAGTAAAAACAAACGAAACGAATAACACACATATAAAACACTTGAATGTTTGGGTATTGGATATAACCATTCAAGTTTGTTTTTATATACGGGTATAATAGTATACAAAAACTAGAACAGACACAGACACACACACTAAGAGTAGTAGTAGTAGTAGTTTATTAAAAATCAAATCATTCTTCACCTGCTGGAACTTCATCCTTTAGCACTTGTAACAATTTAACTTTGATTTCAGTGGTGTCATCACCTCTTAGCACATCACTGACAAAGCTAACTTCACAATCAAGTTGAACCATCTCCAATGATCCCTTCAACACACCACATAGAATATTAGAATACCAGAGCTCTTTCACAGCCTTACCATCATCGGGTAACTCGACAAAATCACTCAATTGGTTGTCGTTTAACACCAAGTTAAACGATTTGTAATCCGCTGACCAACCAGATATACTTGGAACAATGTTTAAAAATGTCTTGAATCCAACTTTGGAAACAATCTCTGCAGTCTCTTGGAAATTGGAACATCTTGACAATTGGGTCTTTTGTAAAAACTCATCAATCAATCTGATACCGATGTTGTAACCCATCTTAAACAATTGGGAATTCACTTCGACGTAATTGTAGTTGAAATCTCTACACAATTGTGATACTATAGAACCATATGTCAATGTGAATAGTTCCGAATTGATCTTCTCCACTTTGTTCTTCCAAATATCATCTCCCAGTTGCTTGATTTGTTTAGACGACATTATGCTGTTGTGTTATTCAGTGTATTGTGATTATGTAAATTGAAAGATTGTTGCTTGCTGTTGTTGAAATAAATTCGTGAATCTTGAACCAATCAATTGTACAAAACCCATAAACCCTTCAGCCAGGTATAGTGTTTCTGTCTCACAGAAAACAAAAAACGACCAAAATTACGAGACGATAAAAACGTCGATCGACGTGTATTTTTTTTAAAAAAAAAACTGTATTTATGTATAAAAACTAGACAATAAATAAACAATAAATGAAAGGAATCAGAACATATCAGATTAGATTAGATCAGATCAGATAAGCATTCACCACAATAGTTCTTCTTCAAAGTAATCAGCATTCTTATTTTTCTTCAATGCTTTAACCACTGCGATTCTGACGTCTGCTGATAATTCCTTTGGACCACAAGCAACAACGGCAATGTTACCCTCGAGACTTTCAATGTGATTAGCTAATTCCACAGCTATCATTGGAGTGTCTTCAAAGTTCACACTGATAGGACTTGTGTCACTTTCATTGTCTTCCAACAATTCAGAAAGATACTGCTTCATCTCTAATCTTTGAACTTCGACGGAACGTGTCTCAGACACGGTGATGGATTCATTCTTGGAAGTGACTCTGGTCATTGTAGTAGTGGTGGCCGTGTCCTTGTTTGAAGATGCATTCTCTGCTTCTTCATTGTCGTCACACTCAGGAATAGCTTTTCTACCTCTAGGTAATGGCAAAATTCTTCCATTGTTGACTGGTCTTGTTGCTCTCTTGAACGCTGGTTCACGTCTTTGTACTGCCGTAGCAAAATGGCTTGGTAATCTTGTAGGTGGTGAATACTCATCAGTACTCGATGCCTTAACAGCCATTGTTGTGTCAAGAGTACTTGTTGTTTCTGATGTGACAGTGGTGTTTGTGGCAGCACGTTTAACAGAATCACAACGAGGTTCATCCCTGATTACCTTGGAACCTTTATCGGATTTTGCTTCTCCGATGGTTGTAGTAGTTGGTTGTCCAATGGATAGCATAATGGAAGATCCGAAATCTATGTAATTCCCAATTGTCCCAGGAGCACCAGTACCGTACTTATCCGTAGTATCCATGGTAGAAAACATCAGTGAAGATTCTTTTGCTTCATATTCCTTCATAAAGTCGTACAACTCAGGGTCAGCTAGTTTCTTTGTGATGAACACTTGTAATTCTAACACATCGGCGTATTCCTTGAGAGCATTGATTTCTTTCTTAAATGCAAACATACTTTCAATGTTAGGAATAACCCAAACTATCGAAATAGATTTAGTTTGACCTTCCTTTTCTCTGGCACCTCTCATAAATTGTGCTCTATGAATCCTAGCTAAATCCGAAGCCATGGAATACACAACAGCCATACCAACCCCACCAGCAATGAACAATCCAGTCTTGTAACCCTTGAAAGGTATATTGTTACCGTACACACCTTCTACCAATACAGGTAACTTACAAGTGGAGAGAGGATGTTTTGACACTTCATCTGCCAATTTCTTTGTCAAACCATTCTTCACTCTAATGACAAAGACCAATTGGTTGAAATTCTGTTCAGAGGCAGCAGTAACAACAGTAAATGGGTGAGCTTCCCAGAACATATTCTTCTGCATGAAATACAACCAACAATATGCACCAGGGTATGGTTTCCACCAACCCGAATGGTTCACTTCGACTCTTATCGAATGTGGTTTATAAGAGAGTGTCTTTGAATCGGAGTCCATAGTAGTTTCATATAACACCTTACAATTTGCCGTCACTAAACCACCAGATGACAAGATTCTGCCGATTCTGATAATGTATTCAAATGCCCACATGGAAAATGAAAGGGCAATGTATTCGATCCACCCCAAGGTGATACAATGATACCATATTCCAATGACAAATACAATCATTAAAAGCTTATGAGTCATCTTAAACCATTCATATGCTCTGCTTCTTAAAGACCCCCAGGCAGTAGTGATACAAAGAGCAATGAATGCAGTGTTTGCCATTCTCCACTTGAGTAATCCCCAACGGGCAATGTAATCACCTCTAGCTTCGACATATAACAAATAATAAACACCATGTAAAGTCAACAGCACAAACACAACTCTTGAATTCCATTTATGAAACACCTGGAAAGTTCTGTATGATATACCAGTGAAGTACATGGTTAAATTGTTTCTGGAGGCAAACAAGAAAACTAGTGGTAATTGAATGGTTCCTATAATACCGGTTCTATCAGCATAGGCGACATATTTGCTTCCCTTCTTGCACCTGAAAACATTGTTTGCTGTAAAAGTTTCATAGTTAACACAACATAAAATTGCTGTCAAACAAATATAACCAAGAATGACAAGGGAGTGCAATCTAATTGGAAGTTTGGAGACCACTGGATGGATATAGATTCCTCTTCTTTCATAACCACTTTTAACATGGTGTCTCTCAACAGGAGCATAGTAAAAATCTGGTTTGAATAACTGAGGACAGATAAGATGAATTCTTGTCCATCTGACAAACTTAAATGAATTACAGTAATGCATGAAATAAGGAAAGCACCACTGCGATAAATTCTGTAGAGTTGCAACAAGTAACACAAATCCCCAATATGCCAACAAGATAATTCCATAGTTTGTTGATCTAGTTCTTTGATTCATTAAAGTTGAAACACTTTGATGGGAATAATTGTAATAGCCTTCATCTATTTTAACTGGAACTCTTAATGGGTTTGATGAATTGAAAAGATGAGAAGATGAGTCATTGTTGATTTCATATGAAGTGTAGTTAACCCATGGTGGAAGTGTTTTTGTTGTATTAGTTGATGCAAATGGATTATATTCAATGGTGTAATTCTCTGAAATGTCCTTGATTCGTTGTAAATCAGTAAAAGTGTACTTGATGTCTCCCTGGTGGTGGCAAACATCAATGACATATTCCAAAGCCTTTGTGATTTTTCTATTATCCGGTGAATAGCTTCCAGCACACAATAAAACCGTTCCTAAAAATGCAGTGTTTCGACAACGACACTTGTAAGCAAGATCAGGTGCTGGGCAGTCAAATGGGAACTCTGTGAAGTTGTTGGCAATGTGAATACAAGCAGCTCCTTCAGCACTTGTGATTCCTCTTGCCGCAACACAAGAGATCAAGTAGTTGACCGATAGTACTCTTAGGAAAAGAGTAAACAAATTCATGGATTCTGTAACAGCAATGAATTAATCCTGATAGTCCTTGATTGAGTAGTTGTATTGGTGAGATACCATATAAGGGGGAAACATGACAAAAGAAGGGAAAATTAGAAAACGGGGGTCCTTTTGTATTCTTTTAACCTGTTCCCTCCCGCGTCCCTTTGATAATTCCCGACACCAGGGGAAATTTTGGTGATACTTATCGTAAATGTAGATTATATATATACAATGATGATAATTTAATCAAACATGGTATTTTATTATTTGCTTTTCATTAGTTTATCTATATGAAGTTAAATATATTACACGGAAAGATATATGGGGTAAATTTTATACATAAACAAAGTGAAGTAATGTAATGTAACGTAACGTAACCAAACTCTGTCCTTTTCTGTTGAAGAACTCATGGGTGTATTCATTCTGGACCTTCACCACCCATTAACATGAATAATAAAAGAGGTGGAACAATGTACATCCAGTACTTTTGAATGAAACTCTTGTCAGATGGGACAAATTCACCGTCTTTGCTGACCTGAGATCCATCAGGTGCGGTCTTTTGCTTGTATCTTAACATTGGTTTAGGAATTTGAGGTGTTATGTTCCAATTCAAAGTCATTTTCTCAGCATCCTCCGTAGATAGTAATGAAATGGAATCAAATTCTTCGAAATCTGTAGCTTCTATAACTAATTCTTGATTTATAGGCAAGCTGATAAACTTGTAATTGAAACATGGAAATATTTCTTTCCCTTTGGAATCCGAGAGACCCACACAGTAACGGCCATTTTCAGTTGGTTCATTCATTTCTAAGTATTTTAATTTCCATTTAGTCTTCTCTTGGTCGAAGTAAAGTGAACCAATGTTGAACTTAGTTTCATCATTTGCCAATTCCAAATTGTAAGTCTCAGCTGTGGACATGAAAAATGCATGTGTTATATTTAACAACACACAGATCGCCAGTATGAATTGTACCATCACTTAGTAAGTTTTGAATTGTATTAGTGTAAAGTACGTATGTATATGATTCAATTGTTTGTCGAATTACTAGTTAAATCAAAGAGACTTTCCCATCCTATAACCGTGTTACTTACAAACATTTATAGATGGTGGATCGATCGAATTCGACTCTCACTAAAAACATCTCTGCACCAGTGCGTACTTCACCAAATTTGTGGATTTGTGTACAAAGAGATGGCTCTATATACCAGTTACTATGCTAGCAGGGGGGGTATTTTGGAATTGTTTTTTTCAACCCTAATTGTGCAAAAATTCTTATGAAACACATTTGAATATTATTGTCAATTTACATTATTATAACAATTGTTACGAAATAATTCCCAATGGAAGGCTGGAGAGAGGTATGCATTATTTTGTTTTGTTTTGTTTCGTTTTACAATTTTTATATCATACTTTTGGATAACAGGGTCAACTAACAAAGATAAACCAATACATTAACCAATTGTCATCTAGATTACACGAATACCAGCTCTAAAGCTTCCGAAGAATGAGATCCCTCAAAATGGTAAGCCTCCGTCCAAGATGGTAACTGCATTGAGGTTTGATGATTCACACGACTTGCTTTGGATCGGTGATTCAGAGGGTTACTTGTACTCATTCAGTTCAACCAAATTGGTGCCATACACATCTGTCAGAGCTCACAAGGGTCCAATATTGAAGATTTTAAACCATAAAAGAGGTATTGTTACATTATCCACGGATTCAATTAGACTTGGAACCATTGAAGGAGTGTGTAAGTTCACCATCAGAGACTCTACATATTCTGGGTTCTCTTGCATGTCGTACACTTCCAACACTCAAACTGAAATATTAGTCGGTGGTTCTTGCAATTCTATGGATAATAAAATCCTAAAAATTGATTTAGTGCACGGGAAAGTGTCTGGGTATATAGACTATAATCACGATCTTCTTTTCATGGATACAAATTTAAAATATGTGGTTTTGGGAAGAGCTGATGGATCCATCGATGTGTTGGATCCCAAGCACAACACTTTACTTTCCACCTTTAAATGCCATTCAGCTAGTTTATCAAGCATCAGTGTTAAGGATACGACGGTGTTAACTGCAGGATATTCATTAAGACATGACCAGTTTGTTTCTGATCCATTTGTTTGCTCCATTGATTTGAAGAATTTGAAACCATTAACTCCTATTTCTTTCCCTGCTGGTGCTTCCCAAGTGTTCTTACATCCAAGTTTGAGTACGGTCAGTGTTATCGCATCGAACATGGGACAGATCAATTTCATCGATATATTCAACCCAGGAAAGATCCGGTTGTATCAAGCGGAATTATCATCATTTTTGAATTTATCCGACTTGTCAAGTTCGGGAGAATGCTTTGCATTTGTAGATGCAATGCAAACATTGTATCTTTGGGGAAGTACACCAATGAATTCCAACAGCATACCGAATTTCACAGTTTACAGTACACCCTTGATTTACCCAACGTTGAATACAGAACAAATACCTCTTGAAAATAGAGTCACCTTTGATATTAACACACCACTTAATTCCATTAAATTACCACATTATTCAGAAACTCTTTTATCAGTATGGCCATCTGAGATGGTATTCACTGTTGGAAAGTTGCCTAATCAAATAGATCCAGAAATTATAAGAAGTTCAAAGTCATTGGAGGGTTTCTTAATTGCTCGGTACAATAAGGAACGGTACGGACCAAGAAATCTAGCTCAAAAATATGAAAAAATATCTCTCAAAAAGGGTAAACCAAGCCAAGTGCCGAAATTCATAAGTGAAAGAGAGGATGATGAAGAAGTGAACGAAGAGAAAATAAAGTTACAACAAGAGCTGGCCAGAAAGGCCTTTATTGATTCATCCATTGATGGTGACGTTCCTAATGTGTTTAAAAAAGTTGACATTTTATACAGTAAATTTGGTGTTGATGATTTTGATTTTGATTTCTACAATAAAACTCCTTACTCTGGATTGGAGACGAATGCTGAAAACTCTTACTCTAATTGTTTGATTCAACTGTACAGATTTATTCCATCTATATTCAACTTTGTCGTTAAAACTTTAGCAGAAGACGTCACTTATGAGGATTTTATTTTAACAGAGTTAGGTTACTTATTTGACATGTTAGTGAAGGGATCCGGAAGACACTGTATTGCTTCAAATTTCCAGAGACTATTATGCTCTTCACCTGATGCTAAGAGGCTAGGACTCTTAAATAATGAAGGGAAATCGAAAGATGATATAGGCCAAAGAAGACTGATCCATACTTTCAACAGATTCCTTTTAGAAAAACTTGCTATGGATGAGAATTCTTTATACAACACTAAAATGTCTCAACACTTGGATTCCATTTGTGGTGTTTTAACGGAAACTGCAGTTTCATCCATGTATTGTAACTTATCCCATAAGAGAACAACAATTTTCCATTCAATTGATATCAACACAGTCCCCCCTGCTCCTGTGATTCCAACTCATATTACAATCCTTAATTATATGGAAGCTTCAATGAACAAAGTTGCTAGACATCATATTACTTGTGAGAATTGTAAATCAAACCACCCTGTTGATGCCACGTTAAGAATTGGCCGTTTACCGTCAGTTGTTTTCCTTAACCTAGATTTGACTAATGAACAGACTAATGAAGTTAGAATGCTAAATGGATGGCTGGTTCCTGAGTTTTATTCTGCAATTTCTCCTATGGGTACCCCCGTTTTAAGAACAAATGTTGTTGCTGGCACTTTGAACAGTCTACAGAAATATGAATTGTTAGGTTATGTGTGTCAGATAACATCCAGAGATAACACCAACCATTTGGTAACTATAGTTAAAATAAACAATCCACAGAACACTAGTGCCAAGGGTAAATGGATTCTGTTTAATGACTTTTTGGTTACAACTATCAAAGAGGAAGAAGTGTTTAATTTGACTCATTGGTGGAAGAGACCAGTTGTCGTGGTTTACCAAGAATCTACAGTTGCAAGAGAGGCTTTCGACTACACTCGTTGGAAGGAGAATTTGAATGATTCCATCTTGTACAGAGATCATTTTGCCAAGGGTACAAGGGAAGGTAAAGTCATTGAATATGAACTTCTTACGAAGGATGAAGCACCACAACCTGGTACCTTGGTTGCCATCGATGCTGAATTTGTTCAATTGGCACCCCCTGAATACGAGTTTAGTTCTAAGGGCGTGAAGAGATTAGTGAAGCCTAAAAGACTGTCCTTAGCTAGAATTTCTGTTCTAAGAGGTGAAGGTCCTAAGGAAGGCGTGTGTTTCATCGATGATTACATTGTCACAAATGAATTCATTGATGATTACGTGACTTCCTTTTCAGGTATTGAACCAGGTAATTTGAACCCAGAAACATCTAACAAGACATTGGTTAACCTACAGACTGCATATAGAAAAATGTGGCTTTTATTAAATTTGGGTTGTGTCTTTGTGGGCCATTCATTAGCTGGCGATTTCAGAACGATTAACATCCAAATACCAAGCAACCAAGTTAGGGATACAGCCGAGTTTTTCTACTTGAAGAAGGAGAAGAGAAAGTTAGGATTGAAATTTTTAATCTATCAGATATTTGACGAACGTGTTCAAACCGGTAATCATGATTCTATTGAGGATGCGTATTCAGCTTTGAAATTGTATAGAAAGTACTTGGAGTTACAAAGAACCGGTCAACTTGAGAATGTGTTGACGAGAATTTACCTTGAAGGTCAATTTTCTAGATTCAAGATTCCTGACAATTGATAGACAAGGAATCTGTTTCATCCACTACATCTGTATATTATACTATATTACATACTTTCTACGTTTTTGTATGTACAAGACTAATAAACCATAATTCATTATAGTGACAAATTATACAAGTATTCAGTTTTGTAAATTAACCAAATTTAAAGAAGACGAACCCATACCTCTATTATTCCCGTTATTATTAACCACATATTGCTGTTGAGCTCTTGTAGTTGGCTGATATTGCATCATATTACTTCTGTGCTGTTGTAACTGTAATAAATTTAAATGTGAAGTTTGACCTTCAGATTGCGAAATCAAGGCGTCAGTTTGATCATTGACAAGACCATTTCTGTTATTGTTCCTTTGTGAGAATTGTCCACCATTATTGGTAATTGAAGAATCTCCACCACCATTTGGTTGACCGTTGAAATAATTAAATCTGTCGCAGTTTTTCTTCCAAATCCCAGAAAGAAGTCTATTAAATTCAGATAAATCATTACCTTGGAAGAATATCTCTGTTCTCTTTGATGCTAAATGAGAATCTGATGTGTGGGTTGTTGTATAGGATCCAGGAATTGGCTCAGCAGATGAATGTTCCAAATTTGTTTGTCTGATCTTTTTCATATTCAAATCCGATGTCGTTTTCAGTCTTTCCAATGAGCTAAGAACAGGATTACAGTAACGTCGAATATTCAAAAACTCTCTTGACAGTTTTTCATATTCATTTCTTGTTGCGGTGTTGGAGAATTGTGTATTTGATTCAGAATAATCCTCCAAAGAGTTCAAGTTTTCCCTTTGAAGCCATAACTTTTGTTGGGTTCTTGTCTCCAGAGTAGGTTGTTGTGGTGATAGGTAAGAATCAAAGTTATCATCCAATTTAGTCTCTGACTTCACTGATTTAGATAAATTTTGAGTCTGTGAACTTTTAGAAGGTTGTTGTTGTAGAGGCGGTCTAGAAACCTTATTATTAGGAGCATATGTTTCATGTCTTTTAACTGATTGTTGACTCAAAGGCACAGGTGCCCTACTTGCTAGACCGGCAACATTATGGAGATTCACAGCAGATTGTTGGAATATTAATGAAGAACCACTACTGCTTTTAGGGAGGGACACATCGGCAAATGAGGAGGCATTTGGTCCACCGTTAAAGTAACCTAGTTGGCTTTCCGTGTTGTAATTGTGATTCTTAATTGAATTATTCATTTGTATCCGTGACTGTTGGAACATTGGTCTTTCCTGTCCTGTGGACTGTGAGAGAAGAAATGACGAATTGTATAATTGTGCTTCCCGTTCATCATCATCGTTATTGTTATTCTTAGAAGTATTTTTAGTTTGAGGTGCTTCTGACGATTGGTGTTGATTTTCTTGTTTCTGTGCAGTGAAAGTGTTATTACCATCCTCTTTGATATTTTTTCCCGTGATTTCTAGATTGTATTCGGGTATCGTTTCAGTTGTTGTACTTTCATTGTCCTTGGATAACTGCTGGTTGACATTTCCAACAGAAGGAGGAAGAGGAGCACCACCACCTCCACCAACAGCAGCAGCAGCAGCAGGAGGAGGAGGTGGATACAATTCAACAACATTGGCATTGTCATCAAAAGACTCAACCTCTTCTTCGGATTCTGACTTATCTGATTGATCCGAGTCTTTCAATTCTAATTGAATCTTTGATTTTGCATGTTTAACGGTTCCATGTCTTTGAAGATTAGTCAAACTTGTTGTTCTATTGCTTGCAGCTAGCCCACTTATCTTTGCATTGGATTTCACTCGGAATACCTCTCCACTGGACTTAGATCTCATGAATTTTGGTCTTTCAGTGTCTTGGGCCAATTGAGACGAAGTGTTGGTTGATTCGTTAGATTTTATTCTTGTCAGTTTGTTCAGATTCTTACCGTATGATGAATTTCTAGCCAGAATTTTCCCAGCTGCAAATTGTTTCACAGATTTCTTTTTCCCTTCATCCTTCAAGGAAGTGGATGATCTTCCCCTATTCATCATGAAAGATACACTGTAGTTAGTAATTAAGTTGGATTGTAATTCGAACCGTAAACAAACAAGCAATCCCATGCTAGATTTACCATCACTGTCATTTTCAAAATTACCCAAAGTTTCAAATAAACACAAAAAAAAAAGTTGAGCGTTTTGAGGAGCGATTAGAGAAAGTGTCACTTTCCTTTTAAAAATGACACGGACTTGTTAAGTGGTTTACTAGTTCGTTTGGGCCATTTGGATACACAACACAAGTTAACTGGTATATTACCATTGGAGTACAATCATAAATATAGAATGACAGACACAAATCCATTAGCAGTGGACCTTTACCAAGTGTCACAGGAATACTTGGAAAGGATTCTTGGAAGTTCATCGGATAAAAAGGAAATCAGAGTTTTGTTGTTAGACAACAACACATCATCAATCATATCCATGTTCACCACTCAATCTGAGTTGTTAAAGAATGAAGTGTATTTAATTGATAGGCTAGAGAACCACGAAAGAGACAAATTGAGAAATTTAAAGTGTATTTGCTTTGTGAAACCAAGTGATTCTACAATTTCTAATTTATCGGCTGAGATATCGAACCCAAACTATTTAAACTATGAGATTTACTTCAACAATGTTGTTTCCAATCCGAGATTGGAAAGACTAGCCGAATCAGATGACTTTGAAATGATCACTAAAGTAACAGAGGTGTTTATAGATTACCATATCATCAACAGGGATGTGTTCACACCAGTGGGGATTGATAACCCATTTGGGTTCGAAGCCATTGATACTTGGGATTTGGAATCATTCAAAACGTCATTGGATAGTATAACTTCTATACTACTGTCATTAAAAATGAAACCAGTGATCAGATACGAATCTAATTCGTCCATGTGTTCTAAGCTTGCATCCTCTGTGAATTTTGAATTGAATTCTAACAATCAATTGTACGATCAAGTGAAACCTAAGGATGTTTCCCCATTGCTGTTGATTCTGGACAGAAAAAACGATCCAATTACCCCATTGTTGTTCCCATGGACGTATCAATCAATGATCCATGAAGTGATGGGTATCACAAATAACACCGTTGATTTGTCAAATTTGGCCAATGTCTCTGAGGATTTGAAAACTGTGATTCTAAATGAAACTCAAGATCAATTCTTCAAGGATTCTATGTACTTGAACTTTGGTGAATTGTCAGAGAGTTTAAAGAAATTTATTGAGTTGTACAAGAACAAAACGAAAACCAATTCTAACATCAACACCATTCAAGACATGAAGTTCTTTTTGGAGAATTACCCTGAATTTAAAAAGATCTCTCTGAATTTGTCCAAACATATGTTGCTGTCCACAGAGATTGATAAGACCATTAACCAACAAAGAATGTGGGAAATAGGTGAATTCGAACAATCTATGGTGTCTACTAACGATAACTCGCAACATTCATCTCATTTGGCTGAATTAGAGAAACTGTTATTCGATAAGAAGAAATCGGAAAGAGGGGAACCATTACCGCCTCTTTCCAAGGATTCAAAATTGAAATTATTGTGCCTTTACGCATTGAAATACGAGGGATACAATGGAAATAAAACAAAACAATTGTTGAAACAATTAAAAGATACACAAATGATCCCATACGAGTATTTACAGTTTGTCAACATACTTATCAATTATGCCGGTAATGCTAGAAGATTGGCTACTGATGATGGATCTATCTTTGATAAGGTGTCCAACGCATCTACGAGTTTAGTGAACGGGTTGACGTTTAACAATCATGGTGACTCAAACAATGTCTACATGCAACATATACCTAGATTACAAAACGTGTTGATGAAACTTGCGAGAAACAAGTTGAGCACAAAGAATTTTCCCGTGTTGAAACAACAAGCTAATTTAGACCTTGAAAGGTCCCACCCTCAAGAAATTGTCATTTTCTTTGTTGGTGGGTTCACATACGAAGAAGCTAGACTTGTTTCTGAATTGAATAAGTCTAACCCTGGATTGAAATGTGTCATTGGGGGAACCAGTATCATCAACTCCAAAAAGTTCATAGAGAATTTGAGTGATGTTGGACAAAATTGGGGTGGTTCCACAATCAATAGAATATAGACTTTTAGACCTTTTTTATCCTTTGCTTAAAAATCTTTTCTGTAACATGTTTCAATATACTTTATACTTTTCAATAAATACAAAATAAACTTTTAAATTGTATAAATTCATTTTAAATTAAAAAAAAAGATAAACATATGACAATGCAAGTGATAAAAATACAGCGGTAGAGAACATGATAATAATCATGAAACAAACGAACAAACAAACAAATTATACAAATATACAAGGGAATCAACCATTTATTCAATGATGATCAATGATGTTTATCCTCCCAATCATTGAGTTTTTTCGTTAATCCATCTAATTGAACAACAGAGTCATTGTAACAATCTATTAGAGTTTTCTGTAAAATCTCAATTTCTTTATCTTGAGGCGTTGGGTCCTCCTCTTTAGGTTGGAACCTTAACAAGCTGTTTTTGAATTCTTCCTCTTTCGATAGTTCGATTTGAATATTTGATATAAATTCCATAATTGAAAAGATTCTTCTCTTCATTTCGTTTAAATTGATTCTTGAATGGGGTATGTTAGCTCTGAAAGGTCTATTATCTTCAATTGGTTCAGCCTTTGGCTTTTCCTTTTTATCTCTAGAGTAACGTGAGTTATTGGTTCTACTGGACTTTGAGCCCTTCTTTGGTGATGTAGTTTGTTTCCCCTCCACAGATTCAGTGGCATCAGTGTCTTGTTCGGCCTCCGTCACACCATCGGTTTCATTGGCATTGGCATCTTCTTTGGCACCTCTCTTTTTACCGGCGGGGATCTTATCAGGCGTCGTGAATGCGTGTTTATCAGATGCTGTTGAGGAAGTGGGTGGTGTCAATCTGTGTTTACTATTGTAGCTCGTGTTATTTGTCGTATTTGAATCACTGTCCTGCGATTGTTCCTCCTTGACAGCCACAGAGGAATGAACAGTCTTACCGTTTCTTTTTCTCAACGATCTCACCTCTCTTGCCGTTGATTCATTAGACGAGGAAATATTCACATCTTCCGGTTGAACACCACTTTCTCTGGCACTTTCTTCGATGGCCTTTTTCAATTGCAATTCATATTCGTAGTCCCAACCTCTTGTTCTCTTCACTCTTGGTTCATCCTTTTCATCCTTCACTTTTTGTTTGTCCTTAGTTGGAGTGGAATTCGTTGAATTATTGCTGTTGTCATTGCCATTACCACTACCTGGTGGTGTCGATCCACTGTTGGAAGAGTTGGAGTTGCCGTTACCATTGCCGTTGACGGTGTTGTTGTTACTTGCTGAAGCGGATGAATGTCTCGATCCATTGGCAGATGCTCTTTTTCTCTTGTTTTTTCTAACGTCTGCATTCGGATTGTACCTACTTCTCTTGAACCCGTATTTGTCTTCAAACAGATCATGCAGTTCCGGTTTACATTGTTCACACCAATACTTTTCTGGTGCGTTGGCTTCATCGGTGATCCCAACACAATACCCATGTTGCCACACAGAACATGATTCACATTGAATGAAAAACCCTGTATCGACTTCATCAAACTCTGATCCAACGTTATCAGGAACGATTAATTCATCATTCCCACAGACACATCTAGTGATTTCTTCTTGTTCATCTTCGTCTTCGTTTTCTTCTTCAAATGCAGCCTCGTAATCCTCTTCCTCGTATTGCTGTTGTTGTTGCTGCTGTTGTTGTTGGTGTCTTCTTGATCTACGAGATGTCATATCAATGTAGAACTAAAAGATTAACTGGATGTATTTGTGTATGTGTTAAGAGAGTCAAAAGGAGAGATAAATAGATAAATAGATAAATAGAAATCTTATAATGGAATATGATGTTGAATTTAATTTGTAAAATTGAACTGAATGAAAACCACCTAAGAAACAGTAATTTAGGGTATTATTGATTTTCTATTTTAACAAATGTATTATGAATTGAATGAATTGGAAAACTGTCTCTGATCAATGTTCAACTAGGATCAAAGATGGCACTTACTTTATCTACCTTCACTTCTTTCCCACTCACACACAATTTTAACCGGTTTGAGGCTGTGGAAAAGAAAAAAAAAACAGAGAAAGAGAGGGTAACAAGCGTCGCGTCGATAGACGTATTAAAAGTTTGATATTTCGAATTCTTTTCAATGTGAAAAACATCAAGTTGAAGAGAAGGGTACTTGTATGGGTATGTGTTTGTGTGTGTGGACATTAATCAAACATTAGTTGTATATATATAAGGAAGCCCAGTGTATGACGATGAGTAAGCCAGAATCTGAGACAGGGCCAGATAAGTTACAAACGGTGGAACAAAAATGGGACGATATGGATCCAACTGCCGGTCAAGATGATATCATAATGTCAAATAAACGGTCGAAAACCAATAAATTGAAAGATGAAGACGAAGAAGATGACGATGACTATGACACCCCACCAGTGGAGGAAAAAATTGACATTGATGTCAATGCCATTGAGGACACTACAAGCAATACCACCATAGGAACGAATAATACAACCACAAGCACTGATGGTGACGTTAAACCTGTGACAGTGAGTGCTCCAAAGAAGCCAAGATCCAGTTACTACGATTTAGCCCAATATAAGAAGAGAAGAGTGGTGAAGAAAAGCAATAAATTTTCCAGTAGAAGACGTGATGATGATGGTGATACTAGGGTCCATGAGGATACTACTGCTGCAAAGCTTCGAGATGAGACAGTCACTAGTGAAGACATAACTCAAACTGCACCAGCACCAGCACCAGCGACAGCACAAGCACCAGCACCAGTAACAACTACAATCACAAATACAACTACAACTACAACTACAACTACAACTGATACAATACATACAGAACCCCACTCACAGTTGCCACCTGCCGATCCTGAACCTAAGATCCCCGAGAAACCTGATTGGATGTCAAATGATGTGTATGAAAGACAAAGACAATCCCTGCAAAGATCATTTGAATCATCTGAGAACAGAAGACGAGATTACAACCGTCGCCATCAGGACAATAGATACCGGTACCAACATGGACATGGCAACAACAACAACAACAACGGCATGTACGATGGGTCCAAGACCGTTGAAAGCGATGTGTTGTTGAATTTGAACAAGGAGGTGAAGGATAACATGGTGAGAAACCATTACAATTCTCAAACGTTTCATGCTAGAAAGCAAAAGAGAACAGAGTCCAAGATTTACAAACTTAGAACGTTTAACAATTGTATCAAGTATATTTTAATCAACAAATACGCGGCACCGTATGGGAATGTGTTGGATTTGGGTTGTGGGAAAGGTGGAGACATGGCTAAATGGGAATCTGTGCAGACTAGATCGTATGTGGGGATTGATTTATCTGATCAATCCATCAAGGAAGCTATCAACAGATATCAAAAATCCAAGTACAGATTCGATGCTGTGTTTGCCACTGGGGATGCATTCAATGTTCCAATACCTGATTTATTGATTAATTTCCAAGGAGAGGTTAATTTAGAATTTGACACTGTATCTATGCAATTCTGTATGCATTATGCATTTCAAGATGAAAAAACAGTGAGAAATCTGTTACAGAATGTGTCTAGATCATTGAAAATCGGTGGTATTTTCATCGGTACGATTCCATCATCTGATTTCATCAAATGGAAAATCAACAAATTACCACCGGGGGAGAAAAAATGGGGTAATTCCATTTACTCTGTGGAATTTCCTGAACCACCACCAAAGGGTGGTAAATTCCCCGATCCATTTGGTAATGTGTACAATTATTACCTTGTAGATGCAGTGGATAACGTTCCTGAATTTGTCGTTCCATTTGAAAAATTCAGATCATTAGCAGAGGAGTATAATTTATCATTACGGTACAAGAAAAATTTCTTTGAACTTTTCAATAAGGAGATTCCAAATTATTTCAAAAAATTACCAACTCCATTAACCGATTCTTTAAGACGAGACGATGGTAGTTATGGGGTTACAGGTGAAGACAGAGATGCTTGTTCGTTTTATCTTGCATTTGCATTTGAAAAAACTGGGTATTAATCGGTTATTGGAGAGAGAATAGATTAGTGTATATAGATACCTTGTATACGAGTATTAAAAAATAGTATAAAGTGGTGTCGGCAAAGATACTTTTTCGTAATACTATGATATGATACGATATGATATGATACGATACAATTCACTATCTTTCATCTTAGTAATATACAATACGATATAATAGAAGTAAATTTTATAAATCCAAACCATAAAGGAGCCATTAAAAGTAATATTACACAGTCGACTAACTATAACTTACGGGACCCAACGATTCATGAAACGCGTCTTTGTTGTTGTTGTTGCTGCTGCGGGGGGGGGGCGGGAAAGACAAAAACGGTTTTTTCTTTCTCTTTGTGTTTTGTTTACCTTTTTATACTAACACAAACAAAAAGGTAAACAAAATACAAAACACACGATGATGATACCATAATGATTTATTGATTGATTGATTAATTGATTAATTAATTAAATAAAAATTATATATATATATATATATATATATATATTAAAAAGTCTCTCTTTCTTTTTTTTCCTCCGAATTTTACTTTCAAAAAATACATTTTAAATTTAATTAAGATGAATCAACGATAATCGTTGGATTCATATTCCATTGTAATGTAATGTACTGTACTGTACTGTACTGTACTGTAGTATCATTTAATCTACAACCAAGGAACAAGAAATCAAAAACTGGGACAACAACACACCAGTCAAGGAACAGACTAAACAAAACAACAAAACAAAAACAAAAACAGAACAAAGAACTAAAAGAACTAAAAGAACTAAAAGAACTAAAAGAACTAAAAGAAACAATAGATAGATTTCGGCAATTATCTACGACGATCTACACACAATGAGGTTATTGTTTAATTGGAGTACAAATACACTGAGGAAATAAAAACAAAACAAAACAAAACAAATCAAAATAAATGGGTTGATTTATATATGATTCGTATAATCATTAATCATACAATTATGTTTTGTAATCAAATTGATTACAAAAACATGTGATACAAATGTAAGGGGGGGGGGAGGGACAGGGGAAAACCGGTGGGAAAACAAGTAAAAACAAAACCTTGTTTTTATTTTTATTATTATTATTATTTTATCATTATTTTATTTTTCAACCAGTTAAATTTAAATTTAAAAACCCAATTTACAATATATATATATATATATTTGTACAAGACATGTACATTAAATCAATGGAGTTAAAAATCATCAAAATTAAAGGGATTGATCGATAAATAATACAGTTCCGAATTTTTTTCATTAATATCAACTTTGTGTAGCATCAATTTATTTGAACAATGGAAGAAGTAAAAATGCATCAATGGTTAATATTTTCATTCATTTATTCTTTATTACCATTAGTATCAATAAATTTATCAAACTAAAAAAAAAAACAAAAAAAAAAAACACAAACTTAACGTACAAAGATTTATTGATGTACTATTACACAATTACACCATTACACAATTATATATACAATTGTCAATATTGACAAATATTGTAAAATATTTTGTGAAATACAATAAATTAACACGTTGTATTCATAACATAATATAATGTAATATACGTTTACCAATTTTTTTTTTTTTTTTTTGACCTCTTTACACCATGTTACTTTAATAAAATTCACTTGTTTGCCCATGAAGGGCAGTTCAAATTCATAAATTCAGTTTCTAAGTAAATATGTTGTTAAGTAGTCAAAGTAAAAATTCTCTGCCCCAATGTTTAAGGACTATCGACCCCAACCTCGTGTTTATATATATTCTAAATAACCGTTTCCACAGCCATAAACTTTTCTGTTGGTGTCGACAACTCACTGTAACTGTATACCTTACACATACAGTTTACACACGGTTTACACCTCATCCAGACCCCATACATACTATTGTTTCCTTAACAACGTACAACAAATATGCCTTGTCGACAAACATTTTAAACTTTTTCCCTTCCCTTCCCTACCTCCCCCGTCTCTTGTTATGCGTATGGTTAAATAATAAAACAATTTAAACTTTCCATAAAAAAGCTTAGATAATTATTTTTTTTAAACCGAGGCGTTCTTCTATTTGATTAGCAAAATTGAATTAAAAAAGTTGTAAAGCATTCCGTTTTTGATTTTAGTCTTAGTTTTCTTTCTTTCTTTCTTTCTTTGGGGGGGGGTTCAATGTCAATGGTTTTAGTATTAGTATTAGTAGTTGATTAATTTACAGAGACTAATATACAAGTTCAAAATTGGACAGACAGACAGTAATCACTTTAAGGGATTGAAATAAACATCTATTACTTTTTTTTTTTTTGTTTTTCTTTCCTTCTTATTCTTTCTTTCTTTCTTTCTTTTATTTTGTTTTTGTTTTTGTTTTTTGTTTTTTTTGTTATATGTATATCAACCTTCTTTTTCCCTTTTTACAATACTTTCCTGTTTTCCTTCTTATCTTTTGTTAAAATAGTTTTTTTTTTTACAATTGAATTCATATGAAAAGAGAAGAAAAGAAAAGAAAAAAAGATTTTCATTTTGTGTTTTTTTTTTTTGAACTAAATATAAATTAAAAGTTATATTCTTCTTTTTTTCTTTCTCCCCTTTTCTTTATTCCTATCTTCTGTTTATCTAATTCTTTCCATGTTAAGTTTCAATTTGTTTTGAAAAAAAACAAAAAAAAAAACAAAATTTCGAACTAAAAATTCCATTTAAGACAGTAGTGTTACCAAACCATACATTAGATTAATTTACAATTCCAATTCCAATTCCAATTCCAATTCCAATTCCAATTCCAATTACAATTACAATTACAATAACAAATTGTATTTGATTTTAATTTAATTTAATTACATTGATTATTTTTGTCTAAAGCTTCATTCATTTATTCTGTTCATTCGTTTGTTTGTTTGTTTGTTTGTTTCTTTCTTTCTTTCTTGATTTCTCCCCCCCTTTTTTTTTTTACTCTTTACTCTTTACTTTACTTACATTTATTTTAATTTTTTTTTCCCTAGTGACTTTTCAAACAAGATGACATCTCAATTTTCAACAAGTATCAATAATTCAGAGAAGAGTTCAGGATTTAAACTGGGTTTGAAGAAGAAGAAATCTTTGAAGAATATAAATATTTCAAGTCCATTTAATCTGCAATACACTCCCAAGTTGGCTCCATTGGATAAATTCATTAAAGAATCTGATACAATATACGATAACAATACCAATGATAATTCATTTGATACGTTTACATTTATCAATTCAGAAAAGACTAGGGCTTTATCTGATTCTAAATGTTTACTAACAACAAGACAACAACAACAACAACAGCACAGCCATAACTATAATAACAATGATAATTACCATTTGCGCAGCAAAAGCTCCAGCATTAATAAAGACGATCAACTACATCAACAATCGCCACAGAATGCAACAACTTTATTAGTTTGTGTGTCTTCGTATAAACGGACAAATTCCAATGAATTGTCTGTGGAGGAGGGGGAGTTTTTAAAATTGGTTCAAAATGCATTTTTAGGTGATTATGTGCTGTTGCAATCGATAAACAAGGTTGGTGATCCAGGTTGGGTTCCAAAGAATTGTGTGAAGGTGTTGGAGGTTATCTCTACCAATCATCGTGATTGTTCAAGAGGTTCATCATCAGGTTCAAGTTTACTGTCATCTAATGGCTCTGGAAGTAACAGTTACAACAAGGACAGTATGTCTTCATTTGGTTCATCAGTTGGTTCAATGACAAATGATAAGTTGTATTCTAAACCTCTAATGCCATCTCAACAACAATTTCATCCTCACCAGCACCAACACCATCATCATTCCAAACAACAACAACAAACGTTTACCCCTCCTGCTACTCCTCCACTTCAATTTAACGATAAATTTCAAACACCACCTCCAACAGTGAGAACTCCATTGAGTAAAAAATCCAAAGTTTTCCCATTCTCTGATGTTAAAGTGCGGTCTACCCATCGGACTAATGGTAGACATTGGTATAAGATTGACTGTGTCAATGAATTTAAGGGCACCAGGGTGTTTTTATGTCGGTATTACCATGATTTTTATGACTTGCACTCTCAATTGATTGATATTTGCTTCACTGCAGATATTAAATTACCATCACTACCAAGCCCCTTGACGTTACCTGATGAGATTGCTGAAAAGGATATGATTGACATTATGAGACAACGGTGTGAGAAGCTGGGTTCATATCTAGATCAATTGATCAATTCTGTGAACTTTGAACATGCTAGTGGTGACATTTGTCAAAGATATGAATGCACCTTGTATGATTGGTTGTCTTTAAGAGATCAAGACTTTGAAATTGGTAGACACTCTCCACACACAATATCTGACATTGACATTGTCAAGAAGCTTGAACCTAGAAAGAGTCGTTCGTTCAAACAACAATCTCACCAATTGGAGAATATCCGTCATTTACCATTGTCCAACTCTGACAGGGGATACAATTTCGCATCGTCATCATCATCATCGCCTTCTCCTATGAGCATTACTCCATCTCCGCCACTTCAAGCTCCCTTCCAATCCCATGTAATGGGTCCTCAATCACCACTGTCGCTGAATTCACCATCACAAAAAACTCCTTCAAGTCATTTTTCCTCTATGCAACAACCTTTATCTCCAATTTCTCCAGTGGCTGGTGGTTGCGGTAATTACAGTTACCAAAGACCGCTTACCCAACAACAGTCATCGAGAGCTTCGCCACAACAACAACAACAACAACAAAGAAGAAACAGTTCACTGCAAAGACAATATCAAACACCATCACCTCAACTGCAGCTTCGAGGTTATACTAACAGTGCAAGACACAGAAGCAACTCGCTGTCTCCTGCGTCGTCGCCAAAAAGACTGAGCACTAATAATAGGTTATCACTGACCACTGTCAGTAAATGTCCAAAGTCTAAATTTTCGAGCGGATTCAATGATGATGGTCGGAATTCTGTTATTGCTTCTCCTTCAGCATCTATTGATAACTTGTCATTAAATTTGAAACTAGCTGGTCTGGATGATATCCCAACAGAACCTTTGTTTGCCAATTCTCCAACTATTGCCAATTCTACCAAGTTTCAATCATCATATTCTTTGAAGACCCTTGGTGGTTCATCTACAAACACTTTAACAACAAATAATGATTTACAGTCACCATACGATGATTATCAATCATCAACATTTCCTAGAATGAATTTCTTTGAATCCCAAACTGTTCGTTGCAAGATTCTGTACGGTGATGAGATTACGATAATTAAATTACCAATCGATAGTACATTGGATTACCTTAAATTGTGTATTCTGACAAACTTTAGCAACAGCAGACAAACTTTGAAAACGTTTGATGGGATCAGATTAAGTTGTAGAGATTTCAAGAGCGGATTATTCACTGATTTGAGAAGCAATCAATGTTTGAAGAGGTCCATTGACTTGTGTATTCAACAGGGATTGAATAAAGTCACCATTAAAGTTAATTAATTACATACTATATTACTTCACCATATTGTTTTTGTCTTTTCATTAATTTCACTTTATAGTTTGTTAATAAATATGTACTTTCTTTGATACCTATATAACTATTTCATATAAACTGTAAACTATAAACCATAAAACAAAAAGAAGATACAATATAACACCCGTACACCAGTACATAAAATATAGAATCAAATAATCTGCCATAATTTAGTAACGTGCAAATAACGTTTTTTTTTTCATTCAACGAAGAAGAGAGAAAGACCAAAGGTGGTTAGCATGTTTCCTTTAAAATAGGATTTATCTTGATTACATGAATCTGTTTATATGACTGATAAATATAGATATATATATCTACATTAAATAAACAAGAACCCAAGATGCTTTTTTCCACATTGAAAGTTGGTCTCCAAAACTTACCAAAATATAACATCTCATCATTCACTTCTAACTATTTACTCCAGTCTTTATCAAGATCTTACAAGGTTAGAACTTCAGTGAAGAAGTTCTGTTCTGAATGTTACATTGCTAGAAGAAAGGGTAGAGTCTACGTGCTTTGTAAGGCAAACCCAAAGCATAAGCAAAGACAAGCTTGAATGAGTATATGAAGTTGTTGTCCATTTTAATATTCAACCATTTTCCTTTCCCGCTTTAGATTTACCCTTTTTATTTTCTTCCACCACAACCATTTAATGACTCTTTGAGTTGTCCAGGGAACAAGATGAAACAAGGGATACAGATAAAGACCATTCTTCTATCTGAATGTGCTCAACCTATTTTCTCTAGTTGTTTAATTTCCCTTTACACTTCACCCTTTACTCTTTACCCTTTACTGTATATACTACTCTCTTTGTTTAACGCCTGTTTAATAGCAAAATAAAAAGTTTTATACTTTTGTCCGTTTCCATAATTAATAAATTAATAAGTAATAATAAATATAAAATTAAATGAAATTACAGTCTCCAAGTGGAAAATCCAGAACCACCAACTAATGCCAATTTAGTTCCATCATCGAATGTCGCAATGGTGGAACAACCGGTGTCTGCAATCGTAGTATATTCATGTCTAAGTAATTCTAATGAATCATCGTTTATACTCCAAACCTTTAAACTTTGATCCACAGATGTAACAAAGACCTTACCCTCTTGTGGTATGAAGTCCACTGATGTAATGGTGGCTGATGCAGCGTCTTGTTCGAATGAATTCACATTGAACTCCAATGAACCAGTCTCTTGATTTCTTTCAATAGTGGATAAAGTCAATGCGTTATCATCACCACCAGTGATCAATTTTATAGTAGATATATTAACGCGTTCAACATCAAATGACTTGATTGATGATTGATGGATTTGTTGGTCAGTCACCAAGTTACTCAATTTAACAGCAGTGAAGTTGTCATTATTGAGTCGTAAACAGTCTTGTTCAATGGAAAAGTATTGGCTGATCTCCTTGGATATGTCATAAATTGTGATGTAACCATTAGTAGAACCAATCATTACATATAAATTGTTATCTAAATTGACAAACTTGACGTTTAATATACAACATGTTTGATAATATCCGTCTATGAACAATCTAAAACTCTTTTCTTCGTAATCAAAGTACCATATTCTGATATCAGAATCAGAGTACACAGTAACCAACAAGAATCCAGTTGCATCACCATCGGAATTCTTTATGTCAATAGTATCAAAGTCCATCACTCTCAAATCAGGATTCTCTGATTGTGGTTTGATGGTTCTGTAAAGAGTGATATATGGAGACTTGTCACTGGAATCATCAGTCAGTTTCCATAGATATAATTCTTCTCTTGCAGATGAACTCATGATATAATTATCATTGACACAATGAACAGATTGTAAACCAGAAACATGCTGTCTCTGAGTCCATTTCAATTGCACTTGACCATCTTTAGTCAATGTGGATAATTTGATAGTCGTATCCTCAGCACCGGTGATTAACAACTTTCTATCGCTGTCCCTTGTGTTTGCAACAGCCACGCTTCTGACTTCTCTTCCATGAAGTCCCGTGGATAACACTTGAGGGCATGTGAATTCACCGGTTTGAATTAATTGAATCTCCGATGATCTTGTGTAAATGAATCTGTATTTGAAACTGTTAGTTTTATCAAAGGAATATTTCAATGACCACTGTCTATGTGGGCCTCCACAGACCTCTCTCATCATTTCAAATTGTTTGGTTTCGTTTAAAATGAAGAAATAATCAGATTTGAAACCATACAATATTAAATCACCTTCAGGACTGTAGAATCCACCATCTACAAATCCCTTTTGAATCTTGTTATCTTCTAGTATACTTAGTTCTAATTTGGTGTTGATTTCCACTATGTAATAACCGGAATCCTTCATTGTCAATAAACACACAATACCGTGATTGGCATTGTCTGAATTTATAATCTTAATAGAGGATATAGTGTCACCCTTAATATGTCTCTTATCAACTAATTGAGGCTCACCTCCATTCTTGATACTATACACAAGAAGTGTACCAAATCTACAACCAATGATTGCATGGTCATTGGTTGGATCTATTTCCAAAGAACTGACAACAATCTTTTCTTGTGGTTTGATAAACACCGATTCATGCACAATTTCTAGGTCAGAATTGATTTCTTTGAACAACAAACCGTCCTTTGGATTTGGTGATTCCAATAACAGGTAGTATTTTCCAGCCACAAAACTTGTTATTAAATTATTGACTCTGACGAGTTTTGTTTCCTTGAATTCAACTTGCTTCTCGATTTCACATTGATCATTGAATTTTAACAATATCAAATCACCAGATTTGTTAGCTATTATGACAATCTGTTCATTTTCAAATCCTCTAATCAAAGAGAAATTAACAAATCTGTCATCTTGAAACAAATATTTCCAAGAAGTGTATCCCTCACAGACAAACACTTTACCCAGAGATGAAATAGACAGAAAGCCAAATTCGAAATCAAAATATTCCTTCAATAATTCATCCTTTTCAAATTGAACACCGGTGGATTCACCGATTTGTTTCAACGTCCATTTGGAACGTAGGAAACCTTTTCTAGAATGTTCCACCAAATCATACACTTTCAATTTACCATCTGCACCACCAGTGAATCCAATTTTCAAATCATCATTGACACACCCACTCCAAATATTTCTGCCTGTATGACATGTCATAATGTTGAGTTGTTTCAATTCTGGGTCGCCAATGTTAAATTGCCATATTCTAGACGTACAATCTTCCGAGGCACTGAAAATGTTGAACCCTGAATCAGTGAATGAATAGAAATCTAAAAACCAAATTCTGGCACCATGTCCCCAACCAGTTGATAGTAATTCACCATCTAGTAAATTCCAAATCTTGATGGATCTATCATCTGAACAACTGACCAAGTATTTCCCGTCTTCAGATGCCTTGACACCGAAGATGGATCCCTCATGACCTGTTAAATTGTAAAGTAACTTTCCAGATTGTAATTCCCAAATTAATATTCCATCCATCACTGTACCAGCACAGATTAAAATCTTATCATCCAAGACTCTGATGGAACCAGAGTAAAGAATTGATTTCCAGTTACAGTTTTTCACCTCCTTCAACTTCATGGACGATAAATCAATGATAGTGACACAATTATGAGCTGTCAAGCAAAACAATTCATTAGCAGATGGATTGGAGAATTCAGTAGCCATGATCCAATCACCGACGAATAATTCTGGGATCTGGAAGGATTCATCATGTAACTCTGACAATTTAACTATAGTCAAAGATCTTCCACCCCATAGCGCTAATAGTGGATCACTATGGTCCTTACCGGCAATACTGATTCCATGGATCTTATTTCTTTTGAACACTTGTCTTTCAAATTGTAATTCTGATGTTAAGTAGTTATAAATCTTCAAACTTGGCCCATCACCGACTAAGATAAGTTCATTACTGAGATGTTGTAAGGCACAGATTGGCCCCAAATGCTGCAATTTTTTCAATTCTTGAGTATTCTGTGACATTAAATTCAACGATTATAGAATATGTGTCAAATTTGAAAGAAACTTCTCTACGGCCACTGGTCAATAATGCCTATCTCTGTCTTTACAAACTTCCACTAAGACTTAGTTTGAAACATTACCAGTATTCAGTATCAAATCCTGGTAATCCATCCATTAAGGGTAACAAAATTTTTCAAAAGGCTGTGCAATTCAAACAAAAAAAAACTTTTTATCGTCAGTCGATCGACGCCATCTTAAAAGGTCGTTTTTTTTTCTTTCCTTTGGAAAGTCTATCAAGTCAAGTTGAAAATGGAAAAATTGATGGATACTGAAACCCATAAATTCATAGTCAAAGGTGGTTTGATTGCCACTAATATAGGACCTAAAAACATTCAATAACTAATGTCTCATATACATCCAGAGAGATTTAACAATCTCTCTCACCAACAACATCAATTCTCTGCGGAGGATGGGGGTAAAAACCATCAACAACAACAGCAACAGCAAGGACAATCTCAGCAACAACCTCAACAACAACCTCAACAACGTCGTAGAACAGTTGATTATTTCACACCTCTTGGGAAGTATATGATAAGGAAAAATGTTTACAATAAGAGAAGAAAAAGACAACCAGTGGGCAAAATAAGACCAGAGACGTCGTATTTGACCCACTTATTACCTCCTACTAGAGAACAACCGGTGATCATGGATACAACTACTAAATTTGTTCATGTGTCTACGAATAAATCCAAACATGCCATTCATGTGATTAAATGGACACCAGATGCAAGAAGAGTATTGGTTTCGTCTTACTCTGGTGAATTCACGCTTTGGAATGGGTTGACGTTTAATTTTGAATCTATCATGCAAGCACACGACGCACCAATCTATGGAATGGATTACAGTCACAACGGTGAATGGTTAATCAGTGGAGATCAAAGTGGTACGATAAAATTCTGGCAACCAAACTTTAACAATGTTAACATTTTAAACAAGGCCCATGATAATGCCATTCAAGATTTAGTGTTTTCACCTAACGATTCCAAATTTGTCAGTTGTTCCGATGATCAAATCTTGAAGATTTGGAATTTTGGTCAGGGTAGAGAGGAAAGAATACTGAAGAGCCATCATTGGGATGTGAAATCATGTGATTGGCATTCCAGTTTAGGTTTGATAGTCAGTGGATCTAAGGATAATCTAGTGAAATTGTGGGACCCAAGAGACGCTAAATGTATTTCCACGTTACATGATTTTAAGCATACAGTGACCAAAACAAAATTCCAAAAGAAGGGTAATGAAAGATTGCTAGCGGCATGCTCCAGAGACCACTCTATCAGAATTTTTGACATTAGAACGATGAAAACATTAACCACTATAAAATCCCAAGATGATGTTGATTTGTCATCCATCACTTGGCACCCCGTGCACACGTCTACCATTACCATTGGTGGGTACGATGGGTCATTGAGTACATATGATTTATTAAAGAGTATAAATTCAGAGATAATAACAGAATCATCCATCGATGCCACTGCTACAACTACGAATCCAATAGCGTTGAACAATTTATCCAGTCAACCAGCATCATTGAACAACAAGCCAATAACACCTATTCACAGAATCCCCTTTGCACATGAAAGAGCCATTTACACGTTAGAGTACCATCCATTGGGGCACATGCTGTGTACTGCTGGTGCTGATAAATCCATGAGATTCTGGTGCAGAGCCAGACCAAACGATGCGTCTAGCTTTGAAGACTCTGCATACACTGGGGAATCATGGGCAGAGAAGCAACAACAACAAGCCATCAAGGAAATCATTGACCATGCTAGTTCTGGTAATAGTAATGGCAATGGCAATGGACCAAACAATGGTAAACCCGGTGGTGCAAACAACAACGGTGGTAATGGAGGCGGATACAGACGGAGAGACCCACCTGGATTCAGAGATCAAGACAAAGATGATAAGAGTAGGAATAAGAGAGATGATGATGATGGGAAACGTGGTGGAAATGGAGGTGCTTCTACTAGTGGAAGTAACAATGGTAGCGGTGGTGGTGGTGGTGGTATACCTGGTATTGGAGGCGGTATTCCAGGATTATCATTTTAATTATGTATATTCTTTGCTTTTTGTAAATTAGCTAATTAATAAGATAGATAAAATAAAATATATTTATACAGAACAAACCGAAAGATAAATTAATATTAAATTATAGAATTAGAAAAGTGTTTCCATTAAGCCACTAAAATTACAACAATAAAAGATAAAAATAAAGAGAGAGAGAGAGAGATAAAAAAAGCACTAAACAAAAGGTGAGAAAGGGTATTGGCGATAAGCGGAAAGTAAAGTAGAGAAAGAAAGAAAGAAAGAAAGAAAGAAAGAAAGAAAGAAAGAAAGAAGGAATAGGTACAATAAAAAAAACTTTTTAAAAAAGAGAAAGTAATAAACAGAAAACCAATCAAAACTGTAACTTTTGAAACTTTTGATAAAAAGGAAAATAAAGAAAAAAAAGGGGAAATTAGGCGGATAATTAATTTGAATGGGAGATATTAATAAATAATTGAAATTGATCTATAATTGTGTTAAGTTTTGTGGTTCATTTCATTTTATTTCATTTCATTACATTGAACAAGGAACGTTAAAATTCTCAACAGTGCTCAACTTTGAAGCACAGTTAGCCACATGGATCGGTTTATACAATCCATTTTCATAGAATTCTCTCACCCGTTGAATGTAATCTTCACCAAAGGTTCTTCTATAATTTAACAAATACGACAAAACCAAATTCAAAAACACATTGTCAAACTTGATACAGTGTTGATCGTGGTCATGTTTGTGTTTGGTTTCATGGGTGGCACCACAGTCATAGTAAATTGATTCACCGGCATTGGCAATGCAAAAATACTTAGCATCTCGTCTATCGAGTTCATCAATGGTAACCTTTTCATAAGCAGAGTCGTACTTCTTAGCACGGTTAAAGAAATCATTCAATGCAATGGTCTTTTCAATGTTCTTGTAATCATTGTTTTTCGACTTTAAATCCATATTGAACCGTCTCATTGAATTGTTCTTGCATTTAACTTCTAAAATGATACTGTTAATCTTCACATTTGACTGACGGCACACGTCATCAATCTTGTTGAAAATGGCATCTCGTCTAGAGACACTTGAATTGGTAGCGTCAAACACACCAACGTCAATGTCATCATTGACCAAAGCCGTCGATAAATTAGTCAATGCTTCAAATGCATACGACTCTCTCAACTTCTTTGAATCTTCATTGGCAAAATTGAAATCAAATGTGAAATGAGAGGACTGTTCGTATCGTCTTCTAACGTCACCGGCATTGAACGATTTGATTCTATAATAATTGTTAGTCTTGTCATTGATATACGCAGTTAAATGTCTCACAATGGATGATTTACCACATGCAGGTAATCCAATCATACAGATAAACCACTTCTCTCTCTTACCACTAGTAGTGGCAGTACTATTGTTGTTGTTGTTGTTATTATTATTGTTATCAATGAAGGAATCCAACAACGACTCTTCAAAATCAATTGCATTTAAAAACCAATCATTAACTGGAGAATGGTGATGGTTCTGATGTAAAAAATCATCATCATCAATAATGTCACCCTCATCCAAATCCAAGAAATCCACTGCATCTGGAGGATGAAACAAATCACCAATCTCTGATTGGATCAATTGTGGGGAAAACTCTGGAGTGGCAGAATACATTGACGTAGATGACAATGATGCAATAGACGTTGACGAGACAGTTCTAGCACTGGATGAAACCATGGAAAACAATGAATTATTACTTAAAATGGAATTGTTCGTGTTAACTTTAGAACACAATGGAATGCTATGAAGAGCATGGGTAGGATTTGATAAATTATGACGATGAATAGTCATTTTGTGTATGGATATATATTATTATTATTATTTATTGATAATCGATAATTGTAGAACACAGTTCTTTGTTCTTTTTGATGATGTTTTTTTTTTTTTTTGTTTTTGAATTGAAATTGAAATTGTTATCCAAAAGATACTCTTTAAATTGATAAATAGTCAAATAGCATGAAATTAATTTACAAAATGCAAATACATTGAAATAAATCTTTTTTTAAAAGGAAGAAGAAGAAAAAAAAAGACATAAAATAAATTACAAATTACAAATATAACCATATAACTCATACATACAAGAAACGACAGTTTTAAACATTTAAATATATGTAACTGTAACAGACAACAGACAACAGACAACAAACAACAAACAACAAACAAATAGACACCCAATTATGTACAAAAACATAAAATTTTCCAAAAAAAAAATTTAAAAATTTCTCCTCTTCTCTCCTCAAACCCCCCTCCCTTCTCCTCCTTCTTACTCACTTTACTTCATAAAAAGTCCGATCTCCGTGGGAAGCCGCAATCCGAGTAAGAGGGAAAAACCTGACCACCATCAAAAAAAAGAAAGAAAAAAAGAAAGAAAAAGAAACGACGCCATACTAAAATGAATGAAAAACGTGACGGAAAAAGGACGAGAAGAAAGAAACAAACAATTTTTCCGGTAAGCGAGGGAGGGAAAAGCAGTTTGGCTCTTGATTATGGAGTGACCGACCAACCGACCGTATGATCACCACACCTATAGGTTTTTTAATTGAATCGGTTAACTTCTATAGAGAATAAACCGGTAACTGAAGTATATATATATATATATATATATACATATATACGTAAATGGGGATAGGTTTTAAAGTTTTCCTTATTTGAAATGAAAGTGGTTTCATTTTTCTTTGTTGAGGATATTTTACATTAGACTGGACACCGACATGATCGTACACGATCGTATTTGGTTTGTTTGTGTTTTATTGTATTGTATTGGAAAAAAAAAATTGTCGGATGCCGGATTCTGTCAAATAAATAAATAAATAAATAAATAAATAAATAAATAAATAAATAAATTATATTTCATTATATTATATTAAAGCATTATATATCATGATCATCTTCTTTGTATTTGATACATTTAGATCTATATTAATACCATCATGTCATTAATGATGACCCATTTAATACCCCAAGCGGGTATTGTGTCGTCTGTCAAAAAACAACAAAGGAAAACAAAAAAAAAACGATGCTTTTGTTTTCTATTTTCCTTTCTTTATTTCTCTACCCACAAACAATAAGTAGTACAGTCTTTCAATCCATTTCCTTTTTAACATGGAAAAACAATCCAAGTTGTAATTCTCTCAGCATACTTTTAACGTTTCCAAACCGGTCAACAAACCCAATGGTTTCCATCATTGCACAAAGTTCTCGTAAAAGGTTTCTCATTCTGTTCCGGTCTCTTGCCTTGATGGACAAGTATTGAACGTCCCGCCAATTGGTGTCATTGAGATACTGGAATAATTTCACTCCCTGGTATTTAATAGTTTCACAGCTCGGTTTCAATTTCCGTTCATCCATCAATGACCCACCAATATTTGTCATACAATAACCACCGGAAATACATGGAACCAAAGAGTATTCTTTGAAAATAGATATCCCATACACATCACTGTCAACGTATGCCATCACAGGTGCTCGATCAAACACTGTGGTTATAACATGGAGAAACTGTTTGGTGACTTTATCGGGGAATCCCTTGCCAGTGATGATAACCTTGTTTTGTCCCTTTGCCGTCTCACAGAATTTAACAAAAGTGGCATGCTTCTCCACAACTATGATCTCACTTGGAGGTTGAGAATGGAATTGGAAATCTCCACTTGTTGCATGTAATGATATCCCAGGTATGGAACAGATTCCCTCATCCTCTGTGAATTTGAATTCTTGCTGTTGCATATAAGTGAATTGTAAATTACCAAATAAAAGCCCCTTTGGCGACGCAACGACGTTTAATGTCTCGGTGGATACGTTCATAGATTTAGCAATGGTGTCAACGATATTGTTAACCACTTGTTGTTCACGGTAAAGATCAACATCTGAATAGTAAATTTGTCTCTTGGAGATCTTTGTACCATTGACCAATGAATCATGAATTGTCTTTAACACCCGGTGATACTGGATAAACTTTCCATTTCCTGTCTTGGATAAACTCGGGAATTGTAATGTCATTTGAGAGTTAACCTGTTGTTGGTTAATTGAAAAAGAAGAAGAATCGTATTTCCGCTTCTTTCCTCTTCTCGGAAACATTAACAACATTTCAATCAAATCACCGTTCTTCAAACCATTTTCAACCATGCATAACACACTGAATATCTGTTGTTCTACAGTGTTACTATTTGAAAGAAACAGTGGAGAGAAGGAAATTCAAAATTTACCGGTGGTTAGTAAATGCCAGTGCACAAATATAGAAAAGGAAAGGGCATAGGAGAAAACTAAACAAATGGTTTTGGCCGAATTTAGATCATACTATTCTCCCAATTGTTCAGAGATAGTCACCGTTCTAACGACACTACTACTATTCTTATCAGATGACATCTTTAATTTGATTATCAATGGACTTATTAAATGGTGTAACATCAGATTACATCCATACATACTAAAATACGAGGATCATTTATCATTTTAGTCAGCTAACCTCTCTGATCTGGATCTTTTTTTTTTTTTTGATTTTTTCCCTCGCTGGCTGGGCTAGACAAGGTAAGGGGTCAGGTGGCGCTCTCGAAGAAAACGAAAGATCAAATCGTAACACACAAAGGAGATAAATTACTAGTTTATCACTCGTTCATACATAATGTTGTTCAATTTTCACACTGGCCACATTGTATAAATAATAACTTTTCTAATTGGAACCCACTGATAATTGACAAACGGATCTTGGAAATATTGGTTTATTTGACATCTTTCCTTCAAACGTTCACAAAACCAAACAACTGATATCAACTCAGATCGAGAAGTACCAGAATATATCAGCTCACTTTACATCTACATACAATCCAATTTGTATTTTATTTATAAATAGTTACACAACACAATTCAAAATATCAAAAACCTGTATTTGTTTTTTTTAGACATTTAAACAAAGAAAAATAAAACTGAGAGATAACGAAGCACACACCGATACAGATCATTCAATATGCCAACATTAGTGATACTTAGAAACTTGAATGAATACCTATCTAAAAGAGACGATGGGTACATGGGTAAGGACAACCCAACGAAGTACACATTCTTTGCATTCTTAATCGCAGTGGTTGTGTTGTTTGTGATAGTCACTTGTGTGGTGAATGTGAGACGGGCAAAACGTGGAAGTAGTCCTATAATATCCCATTACCTAGCTCCACCAAATTACCAACAAGCTCAATACGATAGAACCACCGCTGAACAATTACCACAATACACAGAGGGACCAACGGCACAAGACGCTGGGTACTATGATCAACAGGGGAATTTCATTCCTTACAATAAAATGAGCACGACAGATAACTCGTATGAAATGCAACATCGACAATCAATTGCCATGGGAATGACTAGTGCCCCAATACCTGCCACTTCCACTACGATTAACAACGATGGTAACAATATTAACAACAACGACAACAACAATAATAATAACAACGGTAACAACAATAATGCACATTCTTCAAATCCATTCCAGATAACTGGTTCATCATTGGAAGGGCCTACACATGCATATTTCCCACCTGGAAATCCACCAATCAACAATATCTACACTCCACCACCTGGTCCTCCTCCCGCTTTTAATACTATTAATCGAAATTGATTTTGCTTTTTTTAATGATTTACATTGATTGCTTTTTAAATGCTTTGTTTTACCTGGGTTTTGGTTCTTTTAAACGGAGTTTTTTTTTCTTAAGACTTTGGATTTTCTTTATTATTTGTTACTTTCAATTCTTGATATCCGATTCAACTTAATTATGCTACTTTTATTTTTGTTTTTATATAGTTTCTTTTTTTTGTAATATATGACTATCAACTAATTGTGTTTTGTACACACACATATATAATTTATGTAATTTTATCAACTTTCATTGATGAATTTATCTAATTGTTCTTGGAAACATCCCACTGGAGAAACAACAATAAACCTGTATTCACATTTTTCCGGTTCAGCCACTAATTCAATAGTGCTATCAGTGCCACAATGAACGATAACTTCACCTTTTCTTATTGGACCATTCCAACATTTTTCTCCATCACCGTATTGCAACACCAATTCACCATCATCATTCAATTTAGCTCCTTGGAACGAACCTATTCTAGTGGCACGACCGTCATTACCAACTTGCTCTAATTTATTAGTGAAGCACACTCTGTATTCGTAACCACTTATGGATGAAATGATACATTCATCATGCAACCCACGTAGGACACCCTCTGGCCCAAAATCTTTCTTCAGTTCTTCATCACGGTGTTTCAAATCTGATTGGAAGTCCTTGATTTGTTTCTTCAATTGTTTCACCTCTTCAGAGATTTCATCATCGTTTAATTCTTCAATAGCTTTAGGTGACTCAGACACACTTGGTTGAATACCTAAAAAGGCTTTAACAAATTCATTGGCTATTTCCTTGATAAATGATGTAATCGAAGAATCCGAAGTAGAGGAAGAAGAAGACACATCTGACAATTTTGCAGCGTCACCATTATTAACTTGTTCTACAGTATTTGCCAATTCTGTCACTTTATGCTTCAAATTAGAGATCTCCTTATTCAATTCAGTGAAATGGTCGTTAACTAATTGCTTATCACCTGTTTTACCTGATTGACCATCGTCTTTATTAGCTTCAAAGTCTCTGAATGCTTGCACTGCATTCTTCACTGCAGGGTCATTGAAATTTGGGTTGTAATCATTAGACAATGTTTCTAGCACCGATTCTAAACCACTCAATTGGGTTAACTTTGCTTGTAATGATTCCCATTCTTTGTTTAACACTCCTTGAAGATTGTCCAATTGACCATCTAATTGGCCAAAGAATCCACTGATGAATTTTGTCTTCTTACCGGCAGACTGTTCCAATTCAGTCAATCTTTTCTGTAAATCTTGTAAATTCTCATCAAGTTTGGTGCGTTCCGCTAGTAGTCGTTCCTTGACATTGACACTCTTCTGTAGTATCTTCTCCTTCAACTTCAAACCATTTGTCCAAATGTTAACATTGTTCAACCTCACTTTCTCTGCTTCATTAGCCATGTATTTACACTTGTCAGGACACACACCTTCAGGCTCATCAGATCCATCACAGCATAGATCGTAATCACAAACTCCATCGTTGACTTTGAAACTAGGTATGTAGCTAGACTTGTAGCCGATATTAGCACAGTAGAACCGTCCATTATCACAAGCAGAAGTACCTGGTTCATCAGATCCATCAGGACAATCGCAATAATCATCATTGATCTGATCGAATTGGATCTTAATCTCAGGATTCGACAAACAAGACCAAGTACCATCCTTGTTAGGAATGTACAATGATTGATCTCCTGGGGACACACCTTTCACCAATTGATTAGCTGTAGATGAGTGCAAATGCCATAGTAGCATCACAATTGATGAAGTAGTTAATTTCATTTTTGAATTGTATCAATTGGTGACTGTACTTATGGTTTTATTGAGTCTTTTAATTACTATGCCGTTTCATCATTTCATCAGATGTTCAGTTCCTAAATACCAAGCTGGCATCTACGAACTTTTTTTTTAGAAAGGTTCAAAAGTGCGCGTTCACAAATACGAATACAAAAAGATTTTGTAATTATTTATTTATTTATTTGTCATTTTGTTTTCAGGAAACAATATATATATATAAAAACAAGGATGTGTACACATAAATAATGGAACATAATAAAAAGTAAGCATATGAAACTAACACAGGATAACAAAAAAACAGAGATGAAAAGAAGAGGAAAGGGAGAAATGTAATTAATGATTGGATATGAAACAAAAGAGAAAGGAACAAAAAAAAAAAGCATAAAAAACGTATTGGAGTAAAAGAAAGTCAAAGGATATTTTAAATCCTTTCTTCGATATGATTTAATAATAGAAACAAACGATAACGGTAATGGTAATGATATAAAGAACAATAAAAAGCTATAATTTGACTGTGTTGTTGTAGTAGATATAGGAAACAAAAGCAAAAAAAGAAAGCAAAAATGCAAATTAGCATGATAAAACAAAGAAGTAGATAGATAAAGTGTTAAAGTAAAGTATAATAAAAAAGCAAGCACACATAGTCATAATAACAAGAAGAAACATCAATCATTAAATTAAGGAATTAAATAAACACCCCTCACATCATGCCACCATAAACATTATGCCGAGGAGGAGGTGGGAACTGTCCTGTTGTAGAGTAGCCATTTTGCAACATTCTTTGTTGTTGTTGTTGCTGCTGCTGCTGTTGTTGTTGCTGGAATTGTTGTTGCTGTTGGAAATTCAATTGTTGTTGTTGTTGTTGTTGTTGATCTGATGAATAATACCCATTGAAAGGCACCTGTTGAGGATTCATATGTATATGATGTGGTAACACTGCCTGCTGATGTTGGTTGTAGTTTTGGTACTGTGGAGGAGGTGCCACTAATTGGTTACCATCACTACCAGATGCATTATTACCTTGATGGTTCATAGGCACTGCCAGCATTTGTTGTTGTTGGGTTATAGGATAGGATTGTCCTGGAGGTGGAGGTATTTGGTTACTTGCTGGATACAACGGATGATGTGGATGAGGTTGTTGTTGTTGTTGCTGCTGCTGCTGTGGGTTATTATTTATCAATTGGTGTTGTTGTTGCTGTTGAGGCTGTTGTGGTTGAGGTGGAGGTGGAGGTTGTTGTGTTTGTGGTTGAGGCGGAGGTGCTACAACTTGACCTTGACGAATGATCGGTTGTGATGGTTGAATCTCTTGAGGCTTTGGTTGATCCATATACCGGTACCGTCTTGACCCATATGGGGCTTGTTCGTAACCCGCACAGACTTTTTTAGATTTTTCACAGTTGTAACAGAATGGTTTCCGTTCATCACACTTGATCCGTCTCTTTCTACATGTTAAACACCCTGTTCTAGTCCGTCTTCTGACAACTTTTTTCCGTCTTTCTTTAATTGAATCAGTGGAGTAGCTTTGTTGGGTTTTATCATCAGTCATTCGTCTTTTACCCAGGACTGGATCAAAAACGACTTTAGTAGGGTCAATGATGTTGTTGAATGTCGTTGAATTAGCAGAGTTAGCAGAATTAATCGACGTCGGGGTGGCGGTTGGAGTTGGTGTGCTGATGTTATTATTGATATTGTTGTTCGTCGAACCTGGGATTTTACTATCGATGTTTAAAAGAGAAGATCTTGTGGAAGTTGGAATAGGAGCGGACAGTTGTTGGGGATTAGTGTTATTATTCTGTGTTGGATTTGGAGGATCTTCATTCAAGATGGAAAACCCTAATTTTTGAAAAGACAATCGAAGAGATGCATCATCTTGATGTTGATGTTGATGTTGATTGGTGGGCACAGGTGGACTCATCTGTGGAGGATTATTATTATTATTATTATTATTTGCTGTTATTGTAGTTGTAGTTGTAGTTGTATTTGTAATTGATGAAGGTATTATCGGGGTCTTGGGTATTGAATTGTTATTTGAATTATTCAACAAAGACGACAACGGTGGTAGATGAACTTTTTTATTACCACCATCTATGAAATGTTCTTTCCTCTTTTCATCGAAAATAGATGAACTAGATCTCATATCGGGCAACGATGAATTTGACATGGTCATTGGAGGAGACCTGTACACATTCGAGTGGTCATACAAGAGGTTCTCATGTGGATGTTCTTGTTTGATATGTTGTTGTTGCACAGATGGGTCCTTAGAATCAGGTAAATTCAACACTTTAGCCAATGAAGACAACGGTGGTAGTAAATTAGACCCACTATTAGTTGAATGAGGCAATGATGGACGTAATGGATCATTTGTGGTACCACTACTAGTGCCACTAGTGGTGGTATTTGTATTATGATTAGTGGTATTATTATTGGAATTCATTGTAGGTTTGCATAGATCATGTAAAGAATATAATTATAATATGCAAAAGGATGGGAAAGATAGAGGGGATGGAGAGGGGAATGGGAATGGAATTGAGTTGAGTTGAGTTGAGTGTTGTATAATCTATGGAAACCAAAAAGGGTTATTATTATTATTATTATTATGATAAGAGATGGGTTATTTATATAGTAAATGGACTGAACTTGTATCGATTCGATAGTTGTTAATAATAAGTTGTATCTGATAGGTAAAGCAAAAAAAAAAAGCAAAGATAGACGAGGGAACTAGAAGTAGTATATATGTATGTATGTACCTAGATTCTTCCTTGTATATAAATCCTCAAATACACAAAACCAATACAATACAACACAATAAAATACAGTAATGTAATGTAATGGGATGAAAGTTGAACCGTAGAGAGGGTGTGGGGAGGGGAGGGGAAGGGAAGGTAAGGTAAGGGATAGAGAGGGAAAGGGAAAAGGAAAAGGAAAAGGGAAAAGGAAAAGGAAAAGGGAAACACACAAGTGGAATTCAATGGGAATAGATGATGATGATTTGTAATGTTTTAAGCTTTATATGATATTACTATTGTGTGTATTGATGTATGTTGGTGTAGAAATAGATAGATAGATAGATAGAAAGAAAGAAAGAAAAAAAAAGGAACAGAATTTGAAATTGAATTCAAAACTTGGAACACTTTAATTGAAATCCAAAAAAAAATGTTTCCTCTTCGTCCAACAAACAAAAAAAAAACAAAAACACAGATATAATATAGAATAGAAGAAGTTCTTTCCTTATCGTTTTTTTTTTTGTATTAGTTGTTTCGTTCTAACAATTGTACTGTGTAATATTAAGATAAATAGATAAATAGATAGATACGTAGAGTATTTAAGAAGAAAACTCAATTGGGGGAACTTTTTTTCTTTTTTTTTTTTACAATAAATGGTCTTTTTTTTTCTTAGTTTTAAAAAAAACTGTTGAAATGAAATCTCACTCAATTTTTCCTCACTTTTTAACTATATTAAGTTACATTATATTAAAATAAGGAGTATAGAAACAAAACAAATAAATATACAAGGAGACACAATTACACACAATACAATGATCCAATGATACAATGGTACTAGTACAATACTATACTATAGAAAAATACTTATGTTGTATTTGTATATTTGTGTTAATTGTGTTATTTGTTACATTGAAACTGTGTAAACATTTACCAATTATCAGTTATCAATTATCAATTAATTAAAAAAAAAGAAAACTGATCGTATACCAACTAACCCATATCAAAAGAATGATCTTAAAGTATTTATAATTATAATAATAATAGAATAAACTTATATACAACACCGTAAGTGTAAACCAATATTACCAATATATATATAATACCAATACTAACAACTTACCAAAATCGTGCCATTTTTTTTTATTACTTTTTTTGGTGTATATATGTATATATGTATGTGTGTATGTGTGTATGGGTGTATGTGTGTATATCTTTCTTTCTTTCTTTGTCTCTTGTTTTTTTTTCTTTGTCTCATTCATTCATTCATTCATTCATTCACCCCCTCCTTGCCTCTTTTACCACTTTAAATTAAAACAATAGCCCACCCCCACTAACCAACCAACCAACCAACCATTTAAATCAAATAAAAATAAAAATAAAAATAAAATAGATAAAATTCGGTTTTAAAAAAAAACAAAGATCACTTAATACCCGGTAGGATGGCCTAGGAGAGGGGGGGGGAATTCATGGGGAGAGAGATTTAGGGGAAGGTTTTAATCGCCCATGTTCGCTTGTGCTTGTGCATACACTAAATCCCTCCCCTGGCCTCCTCTGGCTTTCCCATGGCTTTCCTCTGGCTTCCCGTATGAGAGTAACATAATACCCCCCGTAGCAGAAAACAATTACCCGGTAGGTGATTATATGATATTACTGGGCTCAAAACGGGTATTAGACGAAAAAAAAGCTAGCGAACGAGAATACTATATTATACTATACTATACTATATTAGACAACCTAGATAGTTAAACGAGATCAGCTTATTTTTTTTTTCTTTTTATTATTTGTTCTCTTCTTTTGTTCTCTGTGTTCTCTGTGTTGTGTGGACCATTACTCTTTGGATAATTATATAACATACATTATGGATTTGTATACATTTACATTAAATCATATGATTGAATATATACCGTATATATATTACTTATAAATAAATACATACCCGGTACCCATTATTTCTTTTTCTCGTTTCCATTTCCATTCCCGTTCCCGGTTACTCAAAACAAACACCAATTCGCTTGTATCTCGTTCTCTAGTTATCGCTCGCTCGTTTAATCCATTATTGCTTTTTCTCCTCTATATGGTATATATTGCGTCGATCGTCTCGATCATCTCAATCGTCCCATTTCGCTAAAAAAAAAAAAAAACGTTTCGTGTTTTTCGTTAACATTTTTAACCGTCGGTCATTCATTTTTATTTATTACATTTTAAAATACAATTTTTATATGATTTAATTTTATATATATCAAAACTAGCAAATAAAATTTAAAGATAAAGGTTGTGTGATAACTAAGAAAACAAAAAAAAAATATAAAATAAGTTTTGTAAAGATAGAAAGATTTAAAAAAAATAGAAATAGATGGGTTGAGGGAATTCAAAGAAGTAAACTAAATGTAAAAGTAAAAGTAAAAGTAAAAGTAAAGTAAAGTAAAGTAAAGTAAAGTAAAAAAAAAAAGATAAAGAAACACAGTTTAAGTTAATAGTAATAGTAATAGTAATAGTATAGTAATATGTATATAGATAAATAATGGGGAAAAAGAAACAAACACACCAAATCAAATCAAATCAACGAGATGCATCAGCAGGTGGATCAACAGCCTTAGAGTTCCATTCATCCAATTCCTTCTTATGTTCTCTTTCAATGGCAAACTTGACAGCTTCCAACACATTGTCACAAGTATGCTTTGGTGTGTACTTTGGAATGGTACCATCCTGGTAAACACCAGTCTTCACCAAGATAGAGTACCATGATTCATCGTGTGAATTGGCAAATCTGATATCAGACTCTGGAGTGTCACCGACAAAATACACAGTGTTAGCCGGTGGTAAATCCAATGTCAATTGATTCAACTTGTCAAATGTAAGTTCACCATCACCTTCACCAACGGCTGCATCGTCCTCATCAAACACATCATTGTACTTTGGCACTGACTTTGGCTTGACCCCATCCGTTTTACTCTTAGCAGAAAAGGCCAACCCTTCATCATCATCGTCTTCATCAGATGATGTAGCACCAGTCTTGGAAACATCAATTGGTGGCCTTTGCTCCACCCGTTCTTCACCAATGGCTAATTCCTCCTCCTCTTCAGAACCCATGATACTCAACTCCTCCTCCACGTGTTCCTCCAACACATCTTGTCTCCATTTATCCAACACTTTTTCAGCGTATTTAAAAGTCCCCCGTTGAGGTTTACCGAATCTAGTCACTTTCAACTCCTTACCGGTACTTTCTCTGAACAATGCAGCAATGGTCACTTGCAATGCACCCATACCGTATCTGGATAATTTGTAATTGGTGGCCCAAATGAAATCAGAGTGAGCAAAGTAAATACCTGGTCCTTCATCATAAGTCTCAGAAACGGTACCCATGACACCATTCTTCGACATCAACAATTCCAAAATAATCTGTTGATCAGCAGCCCAGTTTCTTGAATCGGCAAACACCAAGATGGCTTCAATGTTAACCTTGGAAAAATCAACATCCTTCAAACAACATTCCTTGTCCTCGTCAGTTAAATTGTAGTATGGGGTGACACTTGGTGACCAATACATGATATCCAATGGAGTGTAAACATTCTTGAAACCATATTCATGGGCAATTTGACGACACTTGTCACCGACACCACCGACAACAAGAACATTCTTATACACATCAACCAAATCCTTCATTGGTGTGTGTCCTTGAATCACTTGTTCTTCAGTAACTTCCAAGTCCAATCTTTTGGACAACTCCTTAGCCCGTTCTGATTCTGGTCTACCACCACCGTTAGTGACAAAAATATACGGCACTTTAATGTTGTACTCGTTTTTACCATTCAACATAGCCAATGCCTCCTTGGCGTATGGGATCGTCTCTGGTCCCTTGACAATGACTCCATCAATGTCAAAGGCAAATGCATATGACGCCACTCTAACGTGGTCAATCTTGTTCTTCTTGTATCTGACACCATTCAATTCAGAAGCCAATGACACCATAGACACTCTTGAATGGGATTTAGCTAAACTCAATCTAGACGATGATGATTTCAACAGATTCAACTTGGAACCAGACTTCTTCACCATTGATCCAGATCTTGACAATGGAGTCAACCCATGCAGAGACCCAGCCCATTGATCAGACAATGACAACGATGAGACTCTTTTCTTTCTTGGAGCAGGAGTCAATTGATCGATACCATCGTTGTTCAAATACGATTGAAATTTAGGAGTACCCTGGTTAGATGATGCACCAGTGGCTGGAGACGCCACCGATGCCTTATCAACTTTAGCTGGTTGAGCAACTTCAGCGCCCTCAGGAGCGTTAAACACTTGCAAGTTTTTGGTACTTAAAGTAGCAGTTTCATTCATGGTGGGTATGTATGTGTTTGTATGTGTATGTGTATGTGTGTATATGTGGGAATGAAATGTATAATCTATTTTAAAAATGAAATTGTAGTAGTAATGTGAGAATGAATATAAAGGATCGACTGAACTAAATAAAGGGAGAGATCAATTTGTTTTTATATATATATATAGATATAGATATAGATATAGATATAACAATTGAAACAAAAGAAAGGAAAAAAAAATAGGAAATACTAATCAAAAAAAAAAAAAACAAATGGTTGTATACAATAATTTGAATCAATAAAAAGTGGGAAACACTATTGTATATATAAAAGGTAAATGTAATTTAAACAATGTACAATTGATGGCCAATTTCGAAAGATTAAAAATAAAAATAAAAAAAAAAACAAATTGGGTGTCCTTTTTTTTTAAATAATATTATTTGTTGAAGCAAGTTGTGTTTTTTAACCCTTTAAACACAAATACATTACATACATTACATACATTACATACATTACATACAAAAATCCATCTATATGGTAAGTAGTAATATATAATATAATATAATAAAATTACACCGACTAACTCCAACTTTTTTTTTTTTGATTTTTTTTTTAATTTTTTTATATTTTGAAAGCTTTTTAAACAAGTGAAGTTTGAATGGCGTCACTTTAATTGTTTTCATTATATAGACCGCCGCCGCTTTACCATGCCCTGTGTGCGCCTCTGAATTGATTGGATGGGAGATGGGGATCGGGATGGGGGAGGTAGGTAGGTAGGGGGGGGGGTCCAGTGTCTCATCCCCCCCTCCTCAGTGTTAAGGGAAGCAATCGGGAGTGGCATAGTAGTAGTGAAGAGCAGGGGTGTGACGTAATTGCAATGCAATTAATATCCCAATTAGGAAATATTCATTAGGACACGACCTGTTCTTTGACATTCCATGAGAGGTATTTTTTTTTTGTAATTTACTGTATGTGTGTGTGTGTGTGGGTGTGTGTGTGTCTATAATATAATATATGGAGAAAAGAGAGTAACAGTACCGTAGCAACAAATTAATTTGCTGTTTTTTTTTATTAATTAGAATTACTTTTTACCTTTTATTTTCATATATATATGAGACTAATGGTGTATGAAAATTTGGTGTTTACACTGGTGTATGATTTATTTTATTTTATAGTGTTGAAAAGTAAAAAAAAAAAAAGAAAAAGAAATCAGGAGATCTATTTAGTTTGTGTATCAAAATTGAATCAGATCCAAAGATGTTTCGTGTAGTGTAACAAACAAAACTGAAACTACCACATGGAACTTGGAACTTGGAACTAACGTTCAACGCATAATTAATATATACCTCACACACGTCATAGTTATTTAAGTTGGCTTGTCTTTTCTTGTCTTATCTCTGTTAAATTTTTTTTTTATCTACCTATCTCTTAGCATTGTTTATTATCCATTAAACCTTATCCCTTTGTGTTTTGTTTTTGTCTTTGTTTTTGTTTTTGTTTTTGTTTTTATGTTTCTTATAATAATTTTTATATAATGCAAATATAGAATACTCTCTCGGTCCGTATGAAAGTATGTAAGTAAGCAATGTGTCGGGGGGGGGGTATCGATCGAAATTCGATCGATCTATTGATTTTATTTGATTCAGATTCAGATTCGGATTCAATTAATGAAACATGGCTAAGTAAAAAAAAAAAGTTTTAGACACAAGACACATGGTTTGAAAAAAACCATACGTCATAATTAAATTATTATCATTTAAATATTAGAAGCCACTGTTATCCTTTGAAAGGGGGTGTTTTTGGACCCGTCTTTTTCTTTTACTCTCTCTTTCTCTTTCTCTTTCTCTTTCTGTACTCACACATTGTTGCATTTAGACTTCCAATTAGGTATGACTAGATTGATATATACATTTGGTTATCACTAGGTTTTAGAAGAACAAAAATTTGTTTGTTCCTTGTTCCTTGTTCCTTGTTTCCCCTGTTACATACAGAATACCGTTCCTGAATATTTCGAACCGGATTTGTAAGATTAATATATGACATATATATATATATCATATGTGTATATACGTTTTTTTTTCTCCGGTAATTACGTATTCGTATTAATTTATTTTCTTGTATTAAAATGTATATATCCAAATGGGTAGTTTAATTATGTTATTATGAATTATTATGGATTTCTCACTTTATAATAAGTGTTTCTGAATATAAATTTATTCAAATAATGCACTAAAAACAAATGAACGGTCAATGGTGCCAACATAGATGGGAACCGTTGACTCAATTCATCAGTGATTTGAAATCCATAATAATACCAGAAATACGCTATAATGACCAATCCATGGATTAACAAAATCAATGGGGACACTATTCTAATCGATATGAACCCAATCATCTTGTTCCATTGGCTGATACTCCATGGTTCTTCATCTTCTGTGGCTCCATTTCCCTTGAGATCATCGTCATCATTCTCATCATCCTCATGGTAAGTGTCAGTGATCTCCTCGTAGTGGAAGTACTTACTAGTCGTGTCTATGTGTCTTCGTTTACCGATGGTTCCCCTGTTGACTCTTGATTGAGTCACTTTAGTGTATGATTTATCCTTTCTGGAACCTAGAATCAATTCATCTGGAATCTCAGGGTAATTTGTATCAGTTGAAGCGACGGTTGGTTTCTTATTGGATTTACCTCTTCCACTTGATCTAGCCATGGTTGATTGTATATGATTGTGTTGTAGTAATGTTGATAAATCTTTAATATTATATTATATTGTATTGGTATTGAATTGTATTGTGATTTCATTTTTTAAATAAACCAATATTTTTTTCATTCACTCACCCACCCACCTTCTTCTGAGGGAAAAATCGTCGCTTTTTTCTTTCTTTCTTTGTTACTTGTTGATAAGAGATAAAAATTACCTATTTTGGAAATCTTAAATTTCTATGGGCGCTCCATTATACAAATATACAAATATATACAAATAAACTATACTACACATACAATTAATTAACTCCTCTTCCCAATTAATATAGCTGATTGCCATCCACCAGCAGCTATAGCCAATGCCATTCCACCGTATTGATCTATCGTCACCTTGGTAGGTTTCTCCACTGTTAGGGCAGCATTGTGGTCATTGTGTAAATACCCTATTCCGTTCTCAATCACATCAGCTAGTGGGCCTAAACACAAACACCCATTAACATCCATCTCCAACCCCCAAGAGTACAATTGTCCTAATTTGTCTAGGGCAAGGAAATGGTGATCACCGACAGCAATTGAGATGATTGATTTTCGTTGTAACTCTTTATGAACCGTTGGGGAATCAGCAGTGTCGTTACCGATCAACACTTGATCGTCGTTAGTGACAACGGCAAATTTGTTGAACCCACCACTGACTCTGACAAATTTAGATGTTGTCCCATTGCTAATGGCATCGGCACCATGGATGTCAGCGTACTTATGAAATTGGATCATTTTCCCACCGGCGGGGATAAACGATTTTTTGCTGACCAATTCACGTGGTAGAGGCACTTTAATTAAATTACCGTCATTGGTGATGTAGATGATACACCCTCGTAACACCACGTAATCAGCAATCGCTGACGATGCAGTCAATGTACCAGTGCACTCAATGATTGTCACTGGAGCATCCACAGGTCCCATTGGCTTGTTTGCAGCATCTGGTAAATTACCCCGTTCGTTCCACACAACAATACCGACACCATTGATTAAACACGAACTCAACCCCCATCCAGCCTTGATCTTGGAAATGTACTTTGTCGACGATTGCACCAATGGTTGTCCCGTCTCTGCAACGACAAGGTTCAACCTGACACCTCTGTTGATTTGTCTAGATTCATCCCAAGTCCACACGTGTAATGAATCATCCAATGCGATGAAATGTGATCTACCAGAGGCAATTTGAATGAACTTCACTTGTTTCCCATCATCACCTAGCGCCACCACTGGTTTAATAGGAGCATTGATGTCAACGTCTGGTCTTGTGTATTGTGGAGTTTTTCCTGTCATTGGACGGGGGCCAGGTTCATTGGAACTGTCTGTTCCCCTGAACGATCTTGAAGTGTAATACACAGACCCATTAGACGATAAAATTTGAAATGAAAACCCACCAGCGGAAATGTCCAATATTGAATCATCATCTTCCTTCAAGGTTGGTAATTTTACATTGAGCAATTTGATCATTCTACCCCCGTAGAACCGTAAAGATCTATCTGTCACCAATCTGTTTGTTTCAATGATTTTTTCAACGTTTTCATTTGGCACTTTGTCCGTTCCCAACCGTTTAAACGTATTACTACCAATGGTGTACAATTTAGCCGATTTCCGCAATTTAAACAATTTAGGCCATTTATTGTACTGTAAAGATGATTCCAATGGGATAGTCTTATCTGAGAATTGTTTGATGAACAATTGATGCCATACAACACCGTTGTTCAACGTATGGTACAATTTTTTACATGTTAAAAACAACGAAATAATGTCATTGGCATTTAAGAATTTGATCAAATGAAAGCAAATGATATCATCGTTTAAATCAATCAAAGTCAATTTCTTTGAATCAGTGGGAGATGTCATGGTATGAGAATTTTGAATTTTTGAATTTCAAATTGCGATTTTCAATTTGAATGAAGAGATGAAGTAGTAGAATATAGTATAATACTATATAATATATATAGATAGATAAAATGGATGGCAAAAAATCAAAAAAAAAAAAAATCAAAAAGAAAAAATATTTTTATTTTTTATTGAGAGGATAAAGAGGCAATGAGACAAAGAGAGTTATAGCCCACTTTCTATAACAAAGAGAGTTTATTACTTAGTACATCTTCTACTCTTATATTTTATTTTGAGTACTATACTAATGTGTGTAGAAAGTATTATATATATATGCTATATATATATACTAGAAAATACTAGAATATGATCGTTTTGTATTAGGGAAAGAGACAATAACCAAACAAACCAAACAATAAACAAAACTGTATATATAGTACCACCCTATATATAATACTGTCAAAGTGAATAACGGTTTTGAATCACTTTGCCTCAATACACTATATGATAGACCATATAAAAATAACAACTACAAGTATATAAAATATCTAAACTATTATTTGTTTGTTTGTTTGTTTGTTTTTTTATTTTTTGGTTACCGAATAGTTTGTGTGAGGTGAGAGGCACAAAAACAATACAATAGATCTGAATCCCGTAATGAAATTATTGGGAGATTAAAAGTAAGTAGAGACAGGATATGTGAAAAAAAAAAAAAAATACCCTGTAATTAACAATAATGGTTTGTGATGTATATATATTACAAAGTAATGATGATAAACGTATATATAAAATAGCACAAAGGAATACGTGTCATTTGATACAACTACAAAAAAAAAAAACACCAAAACCAAAAACGCCAAAACCAAAACGCCTTATCGGACCGAATAAACTTTAAATACCTTGTAAACTCAAAGTTAATGTTTTAATACATATAATACAATACAATGTAATGAAAAATAATAACAATAATACATATACATATATATATACATATATATATATATATAGAGAGAGAGAGGGAAGGGTCAGTACAAAAGGGGAAAGGGCTGTACTGTATACATAATACATACAATACATTTATTTTAAAAGGAATTCCAAACAAAATTCCAACAATTAACGATTTACCCTTTATAATCGCGTCTCTGCTCTGTCCCCTTCATAATATTATATTACACTATTACATACTATTATATAGTATATATATAGTACTTTTCCCTTGTTTTGTTGATAGATACTACTATACTGTACTTCATATTATACTATTATATCCGCCTTTTAAATTTTTTTTTTCCTTTTCTTTCCTTTCCTTTCCTTTCCTTTCCTTTTTTCTTTTGTTTTTCATTTTTGACTAAAGTTTCCCTAATTCACCTAACCTAATTCATTAAAATTCCCACCATTAGCCATTTTTACTTGTCCATTTCATTTAATTTCAGTGTTGTACAAATCGTATAAATTGTAATCTATTGTTGTGTACCATCTATTGTAGTAATTGTAGTAATTGTAATCATGAAAAATTACCTTATTGTGTGTGTGTGTTATTGTGTTTTCATTCATAAAATAACAAATCCCGGTTTAAATTTCTTTTTTTTTTCTATGTCCATCTTTGTTAGTTACATTTATTTTATTTTATTTTTGCTTGTTAATTGCTTATGTCTTGGTCTTTTTGAAATTCAATTTGTTGAAGGTTTAGTTTAGTCGTTAAGGTTCAAAAAACTATCAAAAAGGGTCTTTTTTTCTTCTTAGTTGGTTAGTTGGTTGATTGATTGATTGATTCGTGTTTTTATTTTTTTCTTTACTTTTAGGTTCTTTTTCTTTTTTTTTTGTTCTTTTCTCTCTTTCACTGTCCCTTTTCTTTTCTTTTCTTTTCTTTTCTCTTAATTTTTAGTCAATTGGAATTGTATTGAATCATCTAATTTAACCTAATTTAATCTAATTCAGAGGGTTTCCGATTGGTGTTTCTCTACATACAAACATACAAACATACAAACATACATACATACATACATATATTTATACATACATACACATATACATACATACATATATTTATACATTCATTCACTCATTAATTAATTAATTAACCCTTTCAAGATGACTAAAATTCCAAGAACTTACTCTGAATTGAAACAAAGAGTGCCAAACATTGGTATAGTCATTGTAGCCATTATATCTTGGTTTACATTTTCATTATTGATCAGTTTATACAACAAATGGATGTTTTCTGATCCAACATTAGATTTCAAATTCCCAGTGTTGATCACATCGTGTCATCAATTTGTGTTGTTTTGGTTGAGTACATTGACGTTATTGATATCTCCAAGGTTCAGACTGAATTATGTCGATCCAAATAAAACAGAATCAAGTTCAAGTTCAAGTCCCATTGTGTCTCCATCGATGTCGTATCTTATCCATCCTAAGGTGTACATCACCAAAATCTTGCCGTGTGCCATTGCATCTGCCGGTGACATTGGATTAGGTAATTCATCGTTGAAGTACATCACTATCTCATTGTACACAATGTTGAAATCATCAGCAGTGTTGATCTTTACCTTGTTTTGGGGGTTTCTTTTAAGATTGGAAAGAGTTACATTTAAATTGTTTTTAATCACTGTCATTATGACCTTTTCTGTGATGATGATGGTTTATGGGCAAGATGAAAACAACAATCCAACTGCTGAAAGAATCGAATCAGAGACTGAAGAGTTGAAGTTGAAGTTTAAATTGAGATTGATTAAACGGTTCGCTGAGATGGTTACATCTGAAATGGTTAAAGGTGCTACAGATGATGAATCTTCTGATAACATCATGGATTCAAATGCTCCATCCATCGATGAAACCCCTTCTGTGTTTGATGGGTTAGCTCCCATCGCATCTGTAGTGTCTAATTCATCCTCATTGGCCATTGGTTGCTTTCTCGTGTTGCTCGCTTCGTGTATGTCTGGATTACGGTGGGCACTGACTCAAATCGTGTTACGTGGTAACAGATACACTAAGAACCCAATCTTGACAATTTTCTATCTTTCCCCAGCTATGTGTATCATTTTAGTGCTGTTGGGATCGCAAGTGGAGGGAATCTCGAATTTCACCAGTGCATCCATTTGGGAAAAGTACGGTGTGTTGACTACTTTCTTGATGTTGTTGTTCCCTGGGTGTTTGGCATTCTTTATGACCTTGTCTCAATTTGTCATTTTACAGTATGCACCATTGTTGACACTTTCCATTGCTGGTATCCTCAGAGAAATCATCACCATCTTTTTGGGTTGGTTGGTGTTTGGTGATCAATTGAATTGGGTCAACATGATTGGTATAGTGATCACCTTGGTTGATATCATTTGGTACAATTTGTACAGACTAGAAGCAAGTGCCAACCAAGCTGCTGCATCGAGAACCACCAACAACGAAGACGAGGAGAGATTGATGTCATCATCATCGGATTCAGCGTCTGAAAGTGTTCAATTAAAGGATTTATCGTCGTCTTCAAAGTAAAACTCTGTATTTATTATTATTACTATTATTAACATATACATATACATTTCTTTGTTTTTTTTTTTTCATTTTTCATTCTCTCTCTCTCTTTGGGTCATATAAGTATCTATCTATCTATCTATCCACATATCTACATATCTATATATTACTATATCTACATTTCTTATCTCTTGTTCTCTTTTCTCTACAACACTATACATTATTCTTACCTACAGTAATTTTGAAAAATAACACTCTATAATTATTATATGCTTTAAAAAAATAGGAAAAAAAAAACTATAAATATATTTTTATATATATATATGTGTATGTGTATATGGTATATGTATGCAGCCAATCATTTCTTCAAATTGGTCAATTCAATGTTCTCAGTGACAGTGGTGACTAATCCGTCTTTCTTCAAATTGTTCCCATTAACGACAACCACTGACGTATCGATGTTTGACGAATTAATGATACTGTCCAGTGGATCCGTTGACGTTGCCGTGGATAGTTTTAATGGGTCAGTACCCATCGTTGTCGTTGTATTGGTAGGATTGGTAGTAGTTGTCATCACTGCATCCACGGGACTGTGCAACATCACCAAATCTGAATTATCATCACCGGTCCCGTCTCCTCCAACAGCCATTGCTGTTCCAGTACCATCATTGTCGAATCTGAATCTAGCCACAGAATTAGATGGTGTCAGTTTAGATTTCTGGACTGGCGGTTCAAACATACCAGATCTGTTAGGTGTCGTCGTGACCTGTTGAAATCTGTACATGTTGTACCAGATAATGTCGCTCAATGTGATGATCAATCCGACAATGTTGATCAGTGTTAATTTATCATCAAACAATAACCACGAGATGAAAATAGTCAAAATCTCTTTGAAGATCCCAGCTATGGAAAGAGTCAACAAAGATGCATATTGAAGTAAGATAAACTCAGACAATGTCATGAAGAACGCCAACAATCCAGGAACCAAAATTAATATACACGTTAAAATGATCCCCTTTTGTTGCCAGATCTCTGAATGCAAGAAATTTCCAAACCCTTCCACACAGATACCAAATAATAGCAACACAATACACATCGATGGGGAAAGGTAAAACATCGTCAAGATCGGATTCTTTGTTCTCTTGTTCCGTTTCAACATGATCTGTGTCAATGCCCACCGAAGACCAGACATACACGCCGACGATAGCACCAACACGGATCCTAAAAAGATTAAATGAGCAGGTTTAGATTTCTTAATGGCTCTAGCAATCAATTGCCGTTTCATTCTTCTGACAATGTACATGGTGACACTCTCATCAGAGTTCATGATACCATCATCGATTTCATCGACCTGAATGTCAGGGTCTTCAGGAACAATTTCACCGTATTCCAGAGGAACGATATTCTCATTGGACGTTGATGATGAAGACGAGGATGAAGAAGACGATGAACTCAATTTCCCGTTACTGGTGACACCGGCGTTAGCCACTGGATCGACGCCAGGTTGAGTGGAGATAGGCACTCCACTTCCGTTAGAGGTATCATCGTGCCCATCGTCATCGTCGTGTTGCCCCCAAACCATCAACACCACACCGAATGACATAATTAGCACAATGGTCAAGATCCGGCAAGTCATTCTTTCCAATTTGAACACCACACCCCAAAGAAGCACAAAGATCAATGCCGATGTTTTGATCATTGTGTAAAGAGAAAGTGTGATAAATCTGAACGCAGTGTTACCAAACCCAATGTCACCTGCAGATGCCAATGAACACGGTAGGATCTTAGTCACGTATTCTCTGAACGATGGTATGTACTGTAATGGTTCAGCTTGTTGTTGTTGTGCCAGTTGTTGTTCAGCAAACAACTTCAATTCAGGGTCATCTGTGGTGGTGTTACTATTATTATTATTGTTCTCCAAATCCGCATAGTCAAAGTTCTCCAAAACATCAACTTCCAATGGTTTGTAAGAATTAGTGTTTTCGTAGTTTAATCTGAATCTGGGGATTAAAAACAGAGTACTGGACGATAAGCAAAAGAGGATGAATTGATGGAACGATGTGATGATGATAGGGAACGAAAAGTTTAAATTCTTATTGGAGAACATCCATCTATTGTACAAAGATATACTCACTGAGAAACAATACCAACTGAAAATGGACAGTAATGTGACAAACAAATTTGGATATGCTATTTTAAGTTCCTTCATGAAAGTACCTGATTGCAACGCACGAAGCAACGATGAATTTGCACCACCGTTACCATCACCACCACCATTACCACCACCACCGGCTCCGTTCAACAGCAACGATCTAGGTTGCTTTGTTGGGGTGGTGAATTCTTCACTATTGTGGGCATTGGAATGAGTTGGAGAATTTATGGATGAATGAGCCTCTGGAGACGGGATCGTTGGCAATGAAGTGACTCTAGTCCCGGTGCTGTTACTCAATTTGGACGGGGTCAATGACACTGAATTTCTATGGGCTTTGTTTGAATCAAATGACAATGATGATCTGTGACCCTGACTGGGGGACAATTTAAATGACGATGACCGTCTATGAGTGGCTGGAGACGCTTTTAAAAACGGTGATTTCAAGAAATCATCATTTGTGGTAAGTGAGTTCGTGTTGTTGGACGTTGAAATTGGGGTAGTTGATGAGTTATTTGCAGTTGTTGACAACGACGACCGCCTTCTTGGGGTGGACACGGTGGTGTTTATCTTGAGTTTATGCAATGACGATAACGATGATTTGTGTTTATGGTGTTGGTGTTGTTGGTGTGTGGTTGTAGTTGTATTTGATGAAGTTGGAGGTTTACTGTGATTCGATAGATCATTTTTTGAGATAATGTTCCTACTGTTGTAAATGGGAGATAAATTCACCGTTGTTGATTTATTTGAATCATTGGAATGGGAATGGGACAAATCAGGGGTAGTTGGTAATTCAATGGCAGGTATCTGTGGATTGTCTTGACCAGTAGTCATAGTATAGTATTTCTAGTGTGTTCTTTTCTTTTTTTCAAGGTATGGAATGTAAAAAAGAAAAGGTTGTTGTAATTTGATCGTGTAATCGTATAATCGTGGTTCGGTTGTTACGTTATAATATTATATGATATGTGTTTTTATTTATCGTTGATAAATTAAAGTAAATTGAATTTGAAATAGAAGAGAAGGTTATATCTTATTTGGTAAACAGATATATGACACGATGGAAGTTTCTTTTTTTTTTCTTTTTGTATATAAATGGGTATATATATATAAGTATCTTTTACGTATCTTTTCTGATATATACAAATCAAAAGAAATCTTTTTTAAAAAAAAGTGTGTATGTGTGTGTCCGTGCCTGTTTGTTTGTGTGTTTCAGAAAAAAAAAGTTTTCTTTTTGTATGTGTGTGTGGGGGGGGGATGGAAAGGAGCCTGTTTTTTTTTGTTTCTTTTCTTTTCAATTGAATTGAATTGAATTGAATTGAATTGAATTGAATTGAATTGGATTGGATTGGATCGTAAAGGAAAGATCAGATTGGAAAATTTTATCTAGAAAAGAAATCAAGAAAGAAACACACACAAAAAAAAGGGGAGAATTTCTGTACAATCTTTTGATGATTTATGGGTTGAATTGAATTTAAATTAAAACACGAAAACGTAACGGTGGATGTGGATGTGGATTTGAATTTGGATTTGAATATGAGCAGATTTATCAACGAGTAGAATAGAATACAGTAGAGTTATCATAGTTACAATTCCAATTACATTGTAGGAAATCGATACAGTGAATATATATATATATATATATATATATATATATATATAAGTAAAAATAGGTGTATATGTCTTGAGATGGATTAAGATTATAGTTTAAGTTTAAGTTTAAATTTGAATTTGAATGTCAAAAATAGTACACAAACATAACAAATCAAATCATGAATCTATTTATAAAATGTCTTTTTGTTTTTTGATTGAAGGCTTATCCTATATCTATAGTTCAAATGAATACAATACAATAAAATACAATACAATACAATACAACAATTCAACTGGAAATAGGTATTCTTAAAGATCTTTCTATGTATATATATACATACAATAGATCTCTCTCTCTGTGCTACTGTACTTTCCTTGATAGATAGATAGATAGAATAAAAGGTTCTAGACCCTCCCCTCACCCCCCCCCAACTATAGAGGAAATAATCTGGTGTAGAGATGTATTATATATGTGTAAGAATAAGTAAGTAGTGTATTGATTAATATAAGTTGTAGGCTATTTCTCTACTAACACTGACAAACAAACAAACAAACAAACAAACAAAACAGATTTGCTCGGGTCGGGTCGTCTACTCGGCTAAAAATTTACCAGGCTCTGTGTTTGTCTTGTTTCTCATGCGCGCGCGCCCAACAGTTTTTTTTTCTTCCCCTCTCTCTCTTCTCCCCCCCCCGTATTAACACCATTCAGAAAAACTGCAGGGTGCGGTAATTCTCGCTGTTTTGGCCGGCCCGCTCAGTGGCGAGAGACCTAGAGACCCCCCTCCCTCAGCGCGCCCTCGTCTGTTCTCTTCTCTTTCCTTCCTCCCTTCCTCCCCCCCAGTAGTTCTCCCACTTTGTAGGGAAAATACTTACTGTACAGAAGACAAAAAAGAAATTTTTTTTTAAAAAAAAAGAAAATTAACCAGAGAGACAGAGAGAAGAGAGAAGAGAAAGAAGAAGTAAGAAAAAAAAAGGGAAAAGAAACACAAACTCATTTTTTTAACAAGTGTTAAAAGGGGAACGATACAGAATAACTAACTAACTAACTAGTACTCATCAATTAATACCATTTATTAGAAGATAAAGAACAAGAATATTGATATAGCAATAATAATAATAATAACAACAACAACAAACAACAAACCACTGGAAAACGATATACAGTTTATCTATTACAAAACAAAATTTATATTAAAATAAGAGAATTTCATTAATTATACATATATACAACAAGATATATATATATATATATATGTAATTTTAATTCAATTTAATTTAATAATCGAATACATATACACATAGATATATATATCCCCCTCCCACTAGTGAAACATTTATCCAAAGATAAAAATAATATACCTTCAACTCGTACAAATTAAATGTTGACTAATTTCAATTATTCCCTCATGAACCATCATACCACCACGGGTACTACCACCACCACCACCACTACTACTACTGGTAGAAGTGGTAATAATCATAATCTTTATTTCAATGTGTATAATACGAATTCAACTTTGTTATTCACTGTATTGTCTATATTCCAATGGATTTATTCATTAGCTAAATTGACTGTTCATTTATTAGATGGTGGATTATCTAATGAGAAGAAGTCATTGGGTAATAGTAATATCAATACGAATAATAAGACAAATAACAACAACAACAACAACAACAACAACAAAAACAGTTCCCGTGATTACGATGGGTCATTGTTTCCAAGTTCGTTGTCATTTTTGAAGAATTTAACTACAAAGGATTTAAAGTCGTGTTCAACGAATTTCAATTCTGAATTGATTTCATTTACTAATAGTAACGGTGAAATTGAATTTAGATTGATTGATAAGAATAGCACTAATGATAAGAAGGATTTAAATTTAAATAATAAACCATCCAAGCAACACCACCACCACCAACAACAACAACAGTTATCTCCTGAATCTGAAGGGTATTCATCTCCATCGATTAAATCTAATGGCCCTGGCCATGCCGCTGTTATCTTGAAACACGAAGCTGCATTGATGGATACAAACGATTTGTTAGCATTGTCACCAGTGTCTTCTATCAAGTCGAACAATTCAAGTTTGAACAATGAAGTTGTCTCATCGGTGTCTCCAGAGATTGGTCTCGGTCACCATTCTGGAGATGATTCGGAAGGATTGATGGAGGATGATGAAGATGAAGATGAAGATGGTGGTGATGGGTCAAAGGTCCATCAATGCCCCCACTGTGATTCCAAATTCAGAATGAGAGGGTATTTGACTAGACACATTAAAAAACATTCTAAGCAAAAGGCGTATAGATGTCCATTCTATGATCCGAATGCCACTCAAAAATGTCATGTCACTGGTGGATTCTCCAGACGGGACACTTATAAGACCCATTTAAAGGCTAGACATTTCAAGTACCCTCCAGGGGTTAAATCCGGTGACCGGATCGGTATGGTTGGCTGGTGTGGTCTCTGTGGGGAGAAGTTTTTAAACAATGAAATTTGGGTGGAGAGACACATTGAAACTGGGTTGTGTCCAGGATTACCTCATGATTACATTAAAAATTTGAAGATTGGAAAGAAGAAAACTGGGAAACACTCTAAATTGTTGGATGTTGTCGACACGACTGGTGCCACGACTGGTGCCACCACCACTACGGGTGGTAACACTGCTAATGGGTCTCCACTTGATTGTTCATTGAATAATAATAATAATAAGTCTCACCCACACGTTCCAACTCCTGGTTTCAATTGTAACAATGACAATATCGGTTCAACTCAATCACCATTGTCCTTGTCTGGTAGTACTCCATCACCTCAAAGCTTTGGCGTTGCTAACCAACAACAACAACAACAACAACAACAACAGAATTACAGATCACAATTACAACAACAATTGAATAATAACGTTTCTGCTCTGTTACAAAATTACTCTCAATTACAAAATCAACATCAACAGGGAACCAATAACGGTTTAAGCCACGACTCTTTCACTCCATCGCCAATGTCTAGCCAATCAACATCATTATTCTCCCCACCTGCAGGATCGAAACAACAACAACAACAACAACAACAACAACAACAACAACAATCATTAAATAGCCACCATAACCATTATGATGTCTCTGAAATTGAAGAAGATGATGAACAATTCCAATCATTGGATGGTGAATCAAGTTTAAACACTTTTATGTCATTTCCAGCGTTTTTAGAGTACCACTTACAAGAACAAGAAGAAGCACAGAAGAAATCTGTGTTGTTACAACAACAAGAGAGCCAACAACAGCAAAAGGAATTACAACAGCAAGATGTTTTTAACAAGGCATACTTGGCTGCGTTTAATTCTCTGCAACCTCAATATCAAGCTGCTTTGAATTTGAATATGTTGAATTTGTTCAATAAAGTGAACACTAATGCTAACAACAACAACGACAACATTATGAATTCATTTGCTCAACAACAACAAGTTATCAACTTTAATTATGAATTATAATTGATCTTGGATTGTTTATATACTCTTTTCTTCTCTTGTCTTTTGTCTTTAATTTGCGGTTCTTTTATACATGGTTGTGGATTTTGTTTTTGATTTGATTTGTGCTTTATTTGTGATTCAATTCTCTTTATTTTCTTTTTTTTATTATTATTACTTTTTATTTTGTAATTTACTTATATATTGGACATTTCCCGTTTTCTTTTAGTTTATTTTGGTTTTCGTTTTACTTTTTGTGTTTTTAATCAGTTTTAGAGTTTTTGTTTTGTTTATTTGTTTTTTTTTTTTTATTTTGTTCTTTCAATTTCAAATATTCAAATACTTATAAATATAGATGAACGATTTACAAATACTTATCACATGTATGTATCTTAAAGTATATATCTCTACTCTTTCAATACTATTGTTAGAACAAGAGAACAGAAATAAATTTTTTTTTTGATTTTGATTGTGTGAGGCACTTTCTTTTTTCTTTCTTTTTCTTTTTTTCCTTTTCTGGTGTTCTTGGAGAGGTGTTGGAATGGACGATCTTTTAAAAATAGATTATTTTTTTTTAAGAGAGATTTGTTTGATATACAAAAACTAAATGTCTTTTTTAAGGTTAATAGGTTTTTTTCTTTTCATTTTCTTTTCTCTTGATCAATTCAATTCAATTCAAATCAATTCATTTATTTCACATTCATTGTACTTGTTGTTTTGTTGGTCATTTTTGTATTTCCAAACTCCAAAGAAGGAGATTTCTAACCTTAATCCAACCCAACCCAACTTAACTCAACTTAACCCAAAAAAAACATATAGAACATATATAACATAATAAGACCATCAAAAATTTGATTATTATAATTATTATTATTATTATTATTATTATTATTATACATTCGTTACAATTGCATTTTATTTTATCATTATATAGTATCACATCAATCGTTCTCCCTTTTTTTTTTATTCATTTAATACAATAAATACACCATACAATGTTTCATGGATCAGTGATAACGTTGATTATTGTGTCCATGTTGTTGGTGAACACTAACGTGTGTGATGGTAGTACCACTAGTGCTACTGTTGATAGTAGTAGTAGTTCATCGACTGATTTGACAACGACAACAGCAACAGCAACAGCAAACACATCCACTACAAGTTTCAACTCTCCAAAGCCAACATCGTATCTTCCCAAATTGATTTTCTCACAAGTGGAGAACAAAGTGTTTGATTACATACTGTACGTTGGTGAATCAAATCAATCACAGGTGCTTCGATTGGACCTTCAAGAAGCGTATGCTTGGATCCCCGGTGCTGATTACTACTATGATTGTGCCAGTGCATACGATGAGGAGTTTACCGCTTTGTCTGAATCTGGATCTGGATCTGGATCTAGCACTAGCACTAGCACTAGCACTAGCAGTAGTGCCAAGACTACCACCAAGTCTACCACCACTGATTACAAGAGTTATTATTATTATTCCAATGGAGAATCAGTTAGTCAGTCATCGTCAAGTGAAAGTTCTATACCAACACAGGATTGGGTCTCCACGAGTGCATTGCCCAATACTTGTGCGTATTACCCACCGTATTCCATGGACGTGGATTCAGGTGATGGGTTCTGGTCAGCAACGTTACAGAAGATAGTAGACACTGTGGATCAAGCCACTGACATTGTCGGGGTTTACACTAACTACATTTTCTTTTCAGGGTATGAAGCCATTGGTAAGTTCACTTTCCCCGTGATAAGTGCCTCCAGCACAGGTGATGATTACGTCAATGATTACGATTACTTTATTCAAAACGGTACCAGTTATATGGATCAAGTGTCAACACAGGGAATAGATTTGTTGTCGATGTCCGATGTGCAGTTCACGTATGCTAATTTTTCCAACGTTAACGTTGGTGGGATAGGTGTCGGAACGAGTGTTGATGGCACTCCTAATTTCATCAGTAAATTCGTCGATGAAGGATTGATCGATTCCAATTCCTACTCGTTACGGTTGTTCTCCGCAGATAACAGTGACTACAGTCCGTTGTTGCTAGGTGGTGTCGATGAGACCATGTTCACAGATGATTCGTTGACAAGGTTTGATTTCATCCCAGTGAAGGATGAAGCCAACGTGATCATCTCATCCAAGTACAATGGATACTCTGATCAATACCCTGTGTTGCCTATTTCTAGAATCGGTGTCACGTCAAATTCCACGGGGACGAAGGTGTTGTTTTCAGAGTCGTACGATTATCAATCATCTCATGGCTCGTACCCTAGACCTGCCATCTTGGATTCTAGAACCAGTTACAGTTACATTCCTTACTCCACTCTTATAGAGCTAGCGGTGGAGTTGAATGCATACTATGCTGAATCATTGAACAGATGGTTGGTGGAGTGTGACGTTGGAGACACTGGTACCATTGATTTTTACTTTGGTAATGCCACTATCAACATGCCAATCTCTGAATTGCTCTCTCCAGCGGTGAATGACAATCAAACGGATTTATCATTTGAAAACGGTAACTCTGCTTGCTTCTTGACGATGTTGCCCGATGAAAACATTGGCTTCTCACTGCTTGGTACTCCATTCTTGAGAAACATTTACCTTGTCGTTGACAACGATAACAAACAATTAGCCATCGCAAATGGTATCGCTCACCCTTCAGATGCTCTCACACAAAGTAAGTCATCGTCATCAACATCAAAATCAACATCAACATCAACATCTACAAAGGAAAAAAGAGACAACAAGAAGGACACAACAACTACATCGTCATCTTCCACTGAAAAGACATCGTCATCTTCCACGGAAAAGACATCGTCTTCAAAATTAACTTTGTATCCAATTAAATCAGGACAGATCCCATTCGCCGTTAACAATAACATCACAAGCTACCAAGATCTAACAATGACAATTCCAAGTACAATCGTTGCCACTAACTCTAACGGTTACCACACTGGTGCATTTGTCTCCGGTGATGAAGTGTTCACCGGTGGTGGACAAAACCCTACAGGTAATGGATCTAATCAAAAGACAACTGACACTGCTAACGGTTCAGCGTCATCATCATTATCTGCATCCGGCTACCAGGGATCTACCACGTCTAAGGGGCATGGTTGCACGTTATCAGCTGTTGGCTGGTCATCTATCGTTGCTATATCATTGGGTGTTTTAAGTATACTATAATGAAGGATACAAAAATTATAATTTGTTTGTTTTTTAAAAAAAACAAAAACCTGGCATTTGTTCCACTGTTTACATTTACATTTCATGTTCATTTTTATTTTTATTTTGCTTTTTTATTTTGTTATTGTTTTCTTTCTTTTTCTTTATTTAATTCTCCTTTCTCTTTATTTTGTATTTTTCATTTACTTCCAATCTGTGTATATTTTTCTTACTTTTTTTAAAAACTTTTTTGTTTTATCTCCTAATACTTTAACTTTGTTTTCACCTTTGTTTTCTTTTAATTCTTTTCCTTTATTTCTGTCTTTTATTTCTTTTCCTTTTGATTTTTTTCTTTTCGTTTGTTTTTTTGTGTCTTTTTTATTTGTTAGTCTATTATATGACACCTACTATCCATTGGTTTTTATACTTCTTTTATCATTACTATTACTCAATTTCAATTCAGTTCATTTCCTTTCTTTCCCGTTTACTTATCTTTCTTTTTATCATGTCGTTAATATAAATTTCATATTATACACTTCTATACAAAACAAAAAAAGGGGAAAAAAGAATAAAAATTAAATTATTAGAAAAGATTGGTCCATACATGTATAACAACAGTAAATTAATCAGAATCAGTCTCCTGTTCATACACAGATGATTCCAGCGATGATCCCGTGATTAGACATTGAACTACCCACTCCCAGTTTACATATTTGATTCTATTCATAGCTCTAGTCACAATGTTGGCCTTGCCACTGGTGTCCTGCTTCCGTGGTGATCTCCCCTTATTTGTTTTGCGTCTTTTATGATTCGACGTGGAGGTCTTCTTTAAAATCTTAGTGAAATGATCATCAACCAACGACGACACATGCTCGTATTTCCCCTTATCGGCAACATAGATATACGTTTTCTTCTCAATGGCTGTAGTCTCGGTATCACTAACCATATCATCCAAAACACTCAATAACCGATCTTGAATGGAATTTCGTAGTACAGTGATCTTATCAAACCCCAACAATGTAAACAGAAACAATAACTCCTTAGTGTCAACCTTGGTGGTTTTTCCATTGTAAATGACGATATCACACTGTTGGAACATGTCTTTGTTTAACATTAGCTGTCTATCCAAAGTAAAATTTTGGTACTTGTAATTCTCATAGAATTTGAACAAATTCAAACTCAGATACCCTCTCACTTTAGATAATCCAGATGAAAGTAAATACCTGGTCCATTGGTCTTCCCAGTTATTCAACAGTTGAGAATTATCTTTACAATCTCTTATAAACTCGACAGATAAAATAGGCCAACCTAATGCCAAACATTGGAAGTATTTCATAGTTCTGATAGGTTCCGATGAGATCAATGCAGCAAACTTAAACTGTGACAGTGCCTTATGTGGGATGATGTTGTACTGGTAACTAGAACTGTACTTCTCTGATCCCAGATCAGGTTTTTGTGTGTTAGTTGTAGACACTTGTAAATAATTCTCAAATCCATGATCAGGAACAACAACACCCCCATGCTTCTTGACAAATGACCATAACGAAGCCAAATCATCCTCTTTATTAGTCGATTTAGATGTGAAGAAAAATAAACAGTCACTAAACGGTAAACTTTTATCGAAATTATGATTTTTGCCAATGGCATCAGCGATAAATGGGGAAGACATCGTAGTTCGATCACCTAAAATAGCTGTACTGTTGCCAGGTGGTGGAGACGACAGAAGAGTAATAGCATTGTTCCGACTTGATGGCTGCGATTCACCGTTGATAAACAAATCCTTCCAAATTTGAATATATTTATCAAATACAACACTATCATCAAAAATAGTAAATTGAAATTGTTTCATTGTTTTTTTAGTCAGTCTAATGTCAAAAATATCATGTTTCTCCTCTTGTCCAATAATTTTGCATTTGTTATCAACAGGAGTAAGGTAAACTTGTGAGAATCCCCTCATGCATGTGTATTCCTTCGTGCTTGAGTCTTTCGAGCTACTCTTGGATAAACCTGTCACCTTATACAAGGTAGTTTTAGAAGATTCAAGTGTAACCAAATCACCAATCTTAACACACAATGGAGAAAACACTTTCCTCACATTGGTAGATATCTGTTGTCCAGAAGAGTCACAAACTATTAACTTAGTATTATCATCATCTTGTTCAATATTTTCAATCTTAAATGGTATCTTTCTCGTCACATCATTCATAAACACAGAAGTTGGTACTGTAATGTCATCTTCAGAAAGTTGCAGATGTGTTTCATCATTCCTGTATATCATCTCGTTAACAGTATTATTCTTTGAAGAAGTAGTTATTCTTCTTCTTTTTCTGGTAGATGGGGTAATATCAATCTCTCCATTTTCAGCAGTGCCATCATCAGAATTTAAAGATAATCCGCCCATAGCACGGGTGATCCGTTTCCCATTACTGGTAGTTTTTTCAGGTACTGAGGTCTTAGTAACTGGTTTACTCTTATTAGTTGCTTTTCTGACTATATTGAATGGGGAATTCTTCGGAGATGAATGTTTCACAGGACTTTCATATAAGAATGTAGTGTCAGCTCGTTGGTTTCCGTTGTTATTTTCTGTATCACTCAGGTCTTCGTCACTCGAGCTATTTCTAGACCCTTCAGACATGATTTCCTCGTTGAATCTATTCGTATTAGATATGGAAGGTTTATGTTCATCTAAGAGATCTAATCTCTTTGTAACTCTATGACCTTTGATTCCTGGCAAGATTTTTGGCAACTCGTTCTCTTTCGGGGTGGTATTATACGTTGATTGTGAGAATTGTGAGGGCTTGTGATTGCTAGTCTCATCAACTGAATCTCGATCACTCTCTATGTGGTCTTCATTATCAGGTTGTGATTTCACTTTGTATGTATCAGAATATTGGGAAACTTGGTTTCTTTCCTCTTTTTCTTTAAAAGAACATGTATCCTTGTTCAACTCCGATTGAGACTCAGGCTGAGATGACGAAGGTTGGGATTGAGATTGGGATTGGGAGAAAAGTAGACCAGATAGGACTGCCTTTTTCTTTTTTCTATGCGAGACATTAACGATATCATCGTCATCTTCTTCTTCACCACCATCACTAATGTGTTTATAATTACCATGGGAAATATTATCTGTGTCTGATGATTTTGTTGTATCTTTATGCACAGAACTTGATTTAGTATCGTCACTTTTTATTTCATATATAACCTGGGTTTCCAACTCAGTTTTGTGACCAGCCACTGTTTGATTATCCTTGGAATCGTTAGATCCATCATTTTCATTCCCAGTTGATCCCTGGTTGGAATTAGACGATCCAGATAGTTCAATAACCTGTGTAGGGACATTGTTGATACTTTGAGAACTCAAAACTTCCTCCTCTACGTACTTTTGTAATTTGCCATTGGTACCATGAAGATCGTCATCACTGACAATTTCGACAATAGGTTGTGTATCTCGAAGTTTTGCATTTGAATACTTTAATTTGAGTTGTGATGACACATTATTTATTGGTATCCTAGAAGGGCTACTACTGTTAAAGGGAGTAGGATCACCCTTTTCTACTGTACCAGGAACTTGAATATCTTGTGACAGCGTACTTATATCTTGTGTTTTGTTCATGTTATCAGTTTGGGAAATTCTATGTGTGTCAGCAACAAATGTAGTCACCTGAGCAGATTCATCAGCATCATTTGGTAAGATTGATATATCAGTGTCATCGAGTATCTGTTTCTTTCTTGATTCTGCACGAAGCTTTTCATTGACTTGTTCATTGACTAATCGATCATCTTGAGTAACTGCAGGTCCATCAATGGTATCGTTATTCAGGTTCTTAAGCAAAAAATTATGATTTCCATTAAGATTCAACTGCATAGAATCATCAGTAACACCACCCTCATCGTAGTCACTATTATTTCCATTAGCATTGTCATCTTCTTCCTCCAGCACAACACCCAATTCGGTGTCATATTCAAAGATATCACCATTATTATCATCACGAAGTTTTTTAAAAATCTGGGCTGAACCTTTGTCAGGTTGAGTGTCCTCAGTAGTGGATTTGGAGTGTTTGGGCACAGATGGAGTGGAAAAAGTGACATTGTCCATGGAAATGGCCTTTTTGGATGTATTAGGTGATTCATCAAATGGGTTTTGGAAATCATTCAACATATTGGATTGAGATTCAAGTGTTGAAACTTCAGGTGAAGGCTTCTGAAAAGTATAACTTCGCCTTTGACTCTTTGACACTGATGGCGTCTTCAATATATTTGGATTCGTTTGTAATGATGCATCGTTCCCATATGTGTCTACCACCACGGTATCATTCCTGTGATCTGATTGTGTCTTGTTTTTCTTTCTGAGTGTATCCACATATTGACTAAAACCAGATAAATCTGACCCTTGATCTCTTGTTGAGCTTGTAGACTTGAGAGTGGAAATCCTCTGGGTGTCGTTACTTGTATTCTCCGTCATTTAGTTGCAAAGTGACAACATTTGCAGTTGACTCTTAAGCTAATCTATGATAACTGGTTATTAGTGATAGGGCAATAGAATCAGTTTCTTGCATCACATGGAGAGTACTAGATATCGAATACACGGTATTTGTTCATTTGATCTTCTTCTTCTGGTTGTCAAAATTTACTGTCGACGAAAGAAAATATTGTCTACAGAAAACTTGTCGAAACAAAAAAGGTGGTTTGTCGAGAAGAACCCTTTTGTTTTAATTTTGAATTGCTTTGTCTTTGTCTTCATCTATCTTTTGTTTTCTTTGTTTCATGTTTTTTTTGTTTCACAATTCCATTCGGCAAATAAATCCACAACACTTTCCATTCCCTAGATATCTCGCTTCAGATTGATTAAGTTACAACATTAAGTTACAATTATTTGCTAGAAATGACTCGTCAACAAGTCGTTGACTTGTCAGAAAAACAACAACAAGACCATCGAATACAAGAAACTACAATTGGAATCTATCCTCAATCATCTCCAGCAATGCAGCATGATTTTTATCAACAGAAGTTGCTCCAACTAAATGTGAATATACTATTAGGATGTCGACTTTCCACCAAGGAGAGATTTCAAATTGCAAGAACGTTTTTCCATTTCAAAAGAACCACTGCTGGTGCAAGGGAAGTTGTTAACTGCTTACGATTATGTTCCAGCAAAGAGAAACCATATGTCCTATACGATTCTGGGTGTTTATTTGAAGAGTATAGTGACTTTAGATCTGCATTTGCATGCTTTCATGAGGGGTTACTTCAATTGAATAGTCTTAAGAACTCTGACACCAAGTTGACTTCCAAAATTCAGGACAAGCTTAAATTATTAGGAAGATGCCATTCAAATATTAAAAGTGGTATTTTGGAAGGTGGAAGTGAATCATCAAGTTCTACGGTCAAATCAGATTTGAATCTCATGAGTTATGAAGATATAGACAAGCTAATTGACGAACTGGAGGAAATGGTTAAGTTATCAACAGTCCCGGAATCTTCTGAATTTGCGAAACAAAGAGTGGCGGTGTTTAAGAAGACCAAATCGTTATCTGAGACACTTTGCACAATTCATATTGGAGATTCAAATTGTTTACAACTAGGACGGTTACTTAATGAATTCATTAGTAACTTAACTGCATTTCCTAATTTTTCCTTGTTACGCAAATGCTTTGGAATCCCCCATCTTTGGAACATCATTACAGTTCTTAGTTTACAACTTGAGATTGATAAGTTGAAAATTCCCCTTCCCCAATCTTATCATGAAGTGTTAAAACAGTTGAAAAAGATGTTTTTCCATAGAAACAATGGTGGTTTGACTAGATACATCAGTGTCATGGAACTTCAACAAAAGAGTTCCCTTTTGCTTGCCTTAAAGCACTTCATGGATGGTGATTATGAATCTTGTATTGATGATTTCCAAAAGATTCTGAAGTGTTGTAAAGCATTGATCCATTTGTCTCATTTAAAGGTTAACTCCAAATCTCTATCAAGGGATTTGCATCACGTTGAAAAGCAAGTTTTCAAGCACATGAATAAAAATGATAGATTCAAGATTGAAAATACATCTTGTTTAGTTGGTATCTCTGCTGCGTATTATGGAACTGTTTGTTACTTTGAAGTTTACCCTTCTTTTTATATGGAGGAGAGGGAAAATAAATGTGAGTTTGCATTGCTATGTGATTTATACAATGGACTGCATGATTTATCTAGTTTTTCTAACCACATTGGATTGTCTTTGGATTATGGTTCCTTACATTTAGGAATGGCAAGATTGCAAGAAAGGATGGCTATTTGCAGCAGTGAGTCAATATCGACAGAAGATGGCGGGTCATTTCTCTCTTTGAATGAAGAACATTTGAAATTATCCATTGACCATTATGCTAAAGCAATTCAAGAAAAGAAGCTAGATGATCCGATTGTGGTTAGCATCTATGATAAAGTGTTGCTTTGTCTTTTGTTACATGGAAAGTTTCACATTCAATTATTCTGGATGATCAAGTTCCTCAGAGACTTGGCCTATATCCAAAGTGATTGCTCATTAATTAGTTATGAGGATGTTAGCATCTTCTCTGTTGATGATCTTAACGTTCAAGAATTGGTTAATAAACAATTTTTAATAATCATGGAAAGGATATACAGATTGAGACACATTTGTGAGGAAAAGAAGTCATCTATGTATCTAGTTTCTACTTCCAAGTACTTGATTCCAAAATTCATTTACGATTCTAAGTTCAAGTTGGTTGAAAATTCATCACATGGTAACACAATGAGATCATCCAATGGGAAGAAGTTATTGAAGAGCATCCTAAAGATGAGTCCAGAAATGGTTAAAGAATGTAACAAGAAAAGTGATGAAGTTCTCTCACATTGGAAGGACATCCTCTCAAGTCATTTTTATGAAAACAATTTGGTGGATACATTCATTAGCAAGTACTACGATGGTGATGTGTTTTGTAATTGACCATTATGCTCTTTTCTTTTTATTGTTTTTCTATTCTTTATTTGTATATGACCTTGAACTTCAAAGGACAGTGACTATTTTATCTACAAATTAAACAACAGTTGTGTGAAAAATCATAAACATTAAATAGTAATCTACAATAAATATATGACGGTATATATCATAAAGGTGGTAAGCTGTTTCTACAAACAGGACATTGCAACTTGTACTTCATCCAGCTTTCTAAGCACTCAGTGTGGAATATGTGTCTGCAAGGGGTAACCATATAATTTCTTCTAGCCATGATATTTATGCTGTTCAATAGTGGATTAGTTGAAGAATCCTCATTTGAATTAGCGTCGCCTTCATCAGTTGGATGTTTATCAATAATAGGCACATCAAATGATTGCATACAAATTGCACAGTCAACTTTGCATTTATTATGACTGATGTTTCTTTGTTCGTCATCCAAGTATCCACCTTCCAAATCATGCGTTGACAACACAGGATGATAATCATAAGTCTTTGGTAGATACTTTCCAGGTAAAAAGAATCTAGGACCAAGTAGCTCTTGCAAGTAAAGCACAGACACTTGCACAGTTAAAAGCAAACCTATGAACAACACTAAAAACGTATCCTTATGATGGTAAAATGGATTTGGGAACAAACACAAGAACACAAGCGGGACAAATCTCACCAATGATGTACCCACGATGAACTCCCAAGTGAACGATTTTCTTGAACCTCTGATGACATTTCTATAAATTTGTGGAATCCAATACGAATCAAAGATGATGAACAAGGTGTATTCGAAAAATCTTCTTTGAGCTCTCGGCCACATTGTAACGTTCAAGACAAAGAATAAAAACACTAGCAAAGAAAAGAATGATCTTGTATATAAAGATGCACTTACACTTTGTTCATCTTCTGGAGCCGCAGTGATATTAGGGGTAGTTGTAGTTGTTGGATTTGTCGTAGTCGCTGGAGCAGGTAATTCCCCATTTTCCGTTTGTTGTTGACGATCTTCTATTGATGTTCCCTGAAGGGCAGTTCTCCAATCAATAGTTCGTTCATTCATTTGAGAGAGGTAAATTTGAATCATATATCTCATCTCGTAAATAGATGAACAAGTAAATGCTAAAAATGCCAACACAGCAAATTGAATGTAAATAGAAGAGAAAATCATGGAGCACAAAAGAGCCACCATACTGATAGATCCATCAGCTAAATTGATAATTGCAATAGTCCAAAACGAGATTCGGGAAAGAGTAGATGGTGTGTTAGTTGCATTCATTTGTCTGATGAACAACCAAATTTGTGAGAACAAAACGGCAATGGAGATTAAGATTGCATTTCTTAAACCAGATTGGTGGACTTCTCTTCTGGGACCAATGGACTCGTTGACCTTTAATAGAATACCACAATCCGGTGAATACAATAAACCAGATGTTAACTTCAACGGTGGCACATCGACTTTCGGTCTACCCAAGGGCGTTGACAATTCAGCATCAATGTGTTTCATGTCATCGTGTGTTAAATCTGTTGATTCAAAGTGCATATAAGTGATAAATTCACATTTCTCACTAGTGTCTAACAATTCCTGCACTTTACCGAAATCCACATTAGCCGCTTGGTTAGTTGTGTAGTTGAACAATTCCTGTGTTTGATTGTAGTATTGGTCATCTTGTAAATTCAATTGAGGCAATGCATATGTACCTGCGAATTTAGCTGATCTAGTCACGGCAACCAAGTTACCTGTGGATTGGTGGTACACACCAATCAACTGAATATTCTGATCATCATTCTCTGCATCATTGTTTAACAGTAAATTCAATCCAATGAATGTGCTGTCTTTACTCTTGGATGTGTGGTTTTTGTTTTCAATTTCAAATTTGACGATACCAGAGTCATATGTGATGTTACCGGGTTTATTAGGAATCTCAAAATCCACAGGTGTGAAATCACCAGAGGCATCCTGTGTTTGGTCATTAAAATCCATTGAATCTTTCGATGATTTGTACTCTGAAAATGCCTTAAAGTAACCGGGTAATGGCATGTGCACCTTGACGAAATCGGTGTCAACTTTTTCAAAAGACCCACGCACAGTACCTGTGATATTGTACCAGTACACCCCCGTGTTGTGTTTTCCTCCATTTGTAATATCTGATATGGATGTATCCGATGAATGCGGGAGTTTCACTAAGGGCTCTTCAGTGTTCCAGATCTGTGACGCCAATGAGCTAACCTCGTTGGGCAACACACTGAATTTTTCATTCTCTATAAAGCTATGACCGATTTTATCATCAAACGGCCAATCCGATGCATTTCTGTCCAATTTAGCATCGTTGTAACTTAATTTAAACCCGGTTAAATTTCCGTATCCAGTTGAGTAATCATCCAGTATGGCATTTCTGGATGTCCTGAGTTCATCTCTGAACTGGTCTAATATTTTCTTTCTCTCCTGCACTGGTGGGAAACCAGAATCCTCTGGAGGTGAACTCATCATAAGGTACATAAGAAACAGTATGAAAAACACTGTTTGACCTCTATTTATCTGCTGTTGAAACGGTGGCATTGTATGTGTGGATTATATTTATATGTATGGAATATATGTATCTATCTATCTTTCTATATGGGTATGATTTGATATGATGATCGTGGTAGAATAGACACAGTGAATGACGAATTAATAGTGAATGCAAATGGATTAATGAAGGGTTCTGGGATTTCAATGTATATTTATATCTGAGACGTAAAATGCAACCATGTAAAACCCATATCAATACTTCAGAAGAAGGGACAATATAAAAATGTCTGTTATTGTACATCTTCAAATTGCCCTTCCCTTCTCCTTCGCAATGAAAAAGACACACAAAGAAAAATCGACGCGACTAGGAAAACAACTGTGAAGTCGATCGACTGCAATACCCATCTCGTTTCTTTTTTTTTTATCAGCTATATTGGATTTAGTACCGAGAGATAAAGGTTTTCAAAATTAATTTCTGGTTAGGTATTTAAACTTACTTGCACAAGACTAGATTGGTTTTTTTGTTTCTTTTTGTGAAAAGTTTTCCTTCCTCTTCTTCTTCTTCTTTCGTTCTTGTTAGTTGTGTTTTCCTTATTTTGTTAATTTAATATCAGATAGTCAGTCAGTCAACAGTTCAAACAATGAGTTCTTTAACTTCCCCAGGAAATAAATACGCCGTGTCTATGTGTTGGATCATCACATTCATTGGTTCCGATGCCTTGTTGGAGATCAGTACCATGCCTTTATCAGCTCCGGTCGCTAAGGGTGGCCATTGGCAATTCTTGACTAATTTGTCGTTGGCATTCACTTTGATTTACTTTGCCATTAACCTGGTGTACCATTTGACCAATGCTGATCGGATGGTTAAAGTGAAGAATTACTTCAGTGCCATTGCCACAGCATTGGAATGTGTCGTTGCAATAGTGTATTGGAATCTACGGATCTTTTGCTCTGATTTGATCATTCCAAAGGACCTACCATACATTCCATTGACACTTGATTTGAAGATTCATTTGTTACCAGTGGTGTTTTTACTCACAGATTACCTGTTGTTCAACAATGAATGGTCAGTGTCATACGTGGAAGGGTTTGCTTGGGTGTTCACATTGGCAGTCGGGTATTGGTTCTGGTTGGAGCATCTTTTACAAGACTCTGAATTTTACCCATATCCATTCTTAAACGTGGACACTCCATTGAGAATCGTGATGTTTGTCATTGTCGGTTCCGTCGCATACGCTTCGTTCTGTGTGTTGAAATCTGTCCACCCAGTGCAAAAATCTGTCAGATTGTCAGTTTCTGAAAAATGAATGCTACATTCCATTATATTCCATTACTTTTTAGATTTAGATTTACCATTTTGTTCATTTAATCCATCCTTATCTCTCTGCATCTCCTATATATCACTCACAAATGTTTTATGTGTTACTTTTTTTTTGTATATTTTTTAGTTATCCTGTTTTATTATTATTATAATCATCATCATTTTTATATATTGTTTCTAGAGTCAACCAAAGTCCCTTCCTTCCTCCCCTGTAATTGGTAATGGGTAATTAGTAATTTCTTGTGTATCAATCCAACCATTGTCGGACCTGGTATTTGAAGACAAGAGATGGTGTGTCAAATCCAGTTCAGATTCACTCGCCACACACATACCTTTTTTTTGCTTTTGAGGCTGGTTTTCACGTGATCTAATGTGGTGCAGCCAAATTTCCGAGTTCACCAAATAGAGACACTGAGCTGAGTGAGGGAGAGAAAAAATGCAGTAGCAAATAACCAACCAGTTAGTCAGTTATCTACGATGAAGTATGTAGTAGTTAATTTTGATAGCCAATATTAATATTGCAACACAAAAGGACCACAGTGACACAGCTTTCATTGATCAATTATTTAATTCACTAATAATCATATTTAATATCAAGTCGATATTGGAGTATTTCAATCTCAGAAACGGACAAAAAACAAAGACATTGCAATTTCAATTTCAATTTCAATTCCAATTCCAATTTCAATTGTTACTGGTCTTTTCAACTAAACTATTCATTCCATTCCTTTTTATATTATAATACATTAACGACATTCATTTTTTTTTTCTATTTCTTAGATACAAATTGTCAAAAGTGGTTGACAGTTTAAATATATTTATAATCTAAATTCTCGGGACAGGTTAGAATTAAATTACATCCGATTGCCAAACCACACTGTGTGATAATACCATTACTAATTAAACATCACCATAACATCCATAATATAAAATAATATAACATAGCATAATAATAATAACTACAAAATTTGACAATGAAATTAAACCTTTGTATAGCACCATTCTTATTTGGGATTGCCCTTGCGGGAAATTACAATACATACAATACTGAAAATGGCCAGGGAGTGCTAGCAAAGATTGGTTCAATCTTTGATAAATTACTGATACAACACAAACAACCACAATACATTGGTAAATTCGAATCGTACAGTGATACATTCCTCAATTTAATTGATTCAGTGAACACACAATCACTTCATAGTGATGAATTCTACCACTACACTGAGATTGCTCAAGATGAGTGGCCATTCGACATGAATGAATACACTGGTCAATACGTGTTGAGAGTGTTTGACTGGGACTCTAAATTGACCAGAGACATGATCATCAAAATTGCTAAATCCATTGGAATAGATGTGTGGGAAGTGTCTGAGACTCATAAATTCATTGATTTACAAGTGACAAGAGAAAGTGGTGTCGCTTTATTTCAAATACTGTTTGAACAATTACCAGAGTCACAATTTGAAATGAGATTGTTAATCGAGGATATGGCACAAGTGATATTTGAAACGTTACCAATGGCAGCTAAAACACTGGAAGAAGAAGATGATACTGAACAGACAGCAACTCCATTGGCCACTGACCTATTTTTCAAACAGTACCGTGATTTGAACACTATCTACAACTGGTTTGATCTGTTAGTGCAAACGTACCCTGATTTGTTAACGGTGGAATGGATAGGTCAAACTTTCGAAGGCCGTGACATTAAGGCACTTAGATTGACAGCACATAAGGCATCTAAAAACAAGAAAATAAAGACAGTGGTTATCACTGGTGGGTTACACGCTAGAGAATGGGTCGGTGTGTCCACTGCATGTTACATTTTAAGTAGATTCTTATCAGACTACGAAGCTGGTAAAAAGAAGGTTCATTTCTTTTTAAACAATTTGGACTTTTTGTTCCTCCCAGTGATGAACCCAGATGGGTATGATTACACTTGGAAACATGATAGATTGTGGAGAAAGAACAGACAAGAAACTTACAATCCACGTTGTTTTGGTATCGACATTGACCACTCATTTGGTTTCCATTTCACAAAGAGTGAGGACTCTCCCTGCAGTGAGGATTACTCTGGTGAAAGTGCATTTGAAAGTCTAGAATCGTACGCTTGGGACAATTACTTGAACCAAACCAAACACGACCACCCAATATACGGTTACATTGATCTACACGCATACGCAGAGGAGGTTCTTTATCCATACGCTTACACGTGCAACCATGCTCCAAGGGACAAAGAAAACTTGTTAGAACTTGCATATGGATTATCACAATCGATCAGACTTCGTTCTGGAAAGAACTATGAAGTTGTCAGTGCCTGTGAAGATAAAGGCGCTGACCTATTACCTAGTATGGGTGCCGGTTCTGCATTGGATTACATGTACCATAACAAAGCCCACTGGGCATTTGTGTTGAAATTGAGAGACAGTGGATCACATGGGTTTTTATTACCTCCTAAATACATTACACCAGTGGGTAAAGAAATTTACGATTCAATTAAATATTTCGCCCAATTTGTGTTAAGTGATGATTAAAGATCTTTTATTATTATTATTATTATTATTTGTTTCATTTACCTTCTTCTTCCCTTTATGTACGTTCATATATAATGTCATGTTTTTTTACTATTGTCTTTTTGTCATTATTTTTTGTTTGGTTGTTTCGTTTTTTTTTATTTTTAGTTTCACTTTCACATTCTTTTTTTGCTTTATTAAATTAAATACCACATCTCATCTGTTCTAAGTATTACAGTAAATATATAGATTTAAATAAACAAATAAATAAATAAATCAAAGACACACACATTCATTCATATTAAAAACAAAATACATAAAATAGAAACTATCATTAAGCATCTATCAATGGTAATGGTTGACCCTTTTTAACCATTGAAGTGATCAATTCGTACACAACTTGAGCAGCGTTAGTGGCAGTGATCTCTGCTTGATCGTATTGAGGCGACACTTCGACAATATCGGCACCGACCAAGTTCAAATCAATGTTTCTTAACAGGTAGATCAATTCCCTTGGTAATAATCCACCTGGTTCAATGGTACCGGTACCTGGTGCATTACCTGGATCCAAGGAGTCGATATCGACCGATATGTAAGTTGGCATGTCCTGTGGAATTCTTTCGTTGATTTCCTTGATGATTCTCTTGATTCCATCGATACCATCAGTCCAAATATCGTCACCGTAGTATCTAACCCATCCTTGTCTGTCATCGTCGTCGAAATCAGCCCAATCAGATCCAGATAATCTTGTTCTGATACCAATGTGAACATTGTTATCATCAGAAAGGATATCCTCTTCCTTAGCTAGCCACAACATTGAACCGTGGGTGAATTTAGATTGTTCACTGTTCCAGTAAGATGGATATGAACTTGGTGCCCAAGTGTCTAAATGAGCATCAAAATGAATCACAGCAATTTTCCCGTACAATTTATGTAATGCTCTAAGGTGAGGTAAGATAATTGAGTGGTCACCACCTAGTGCAATGTATCTTGGAGGGTGGTCTTCATCCACATGGGACTTTCTTCTGATCAACAACTCTTCAAACGCTTGTGTCATTTGTTCCAATGCTAATTTATTATCCATTGGAGTCACAGGAATGTCACCACAGTCCATGAACGATGCCCAATCAGAGTATGGGTTCATACCTGCTCTATGGTTGAACCCTCTCAATGAGGTTTGTCTTTGAGATGCTTGTCTTATGGCTCTTGGACCGAACCGGGCACCTGTTCTGTAAGTTGTAGCAGTGTCGAATGGGACACCGATGATACCGATGTCGTATTGCACATCTGGGTGTAATAGACATCTGGTAGTGTTCAAATGTGCAAATGTATTGATTCCTCCAAATGGCCATTCTTCTCCCCAAAGATCATTCAATGACGCTGTGTTCTTTTTCTCGACATTGATTTCACCGACAGCATGTTGCACACCATCAAATGATTCTTGCAATGGTATTTGAAATGGAGTAGCGTATGCTAAACTGGTGAACAATGTTAAAAGAACTGAAATCTTCATCGTTTGTTTTTTTTGTTCCCTCCTATTAACTTTGTGCCACTCTTTTGTCTCACGCAACTGATAAACTAACACAATTGTTACGAGAGAAATCCAATCCAAGACGACAAGACAAAAACAAGACAAAACAAAAATCAAAACACATTTCGAGGTTTCCAGTACCTTATTAATAACTGTACTCTGGCATCAAATATCATTAGCGGAATTTATTTCTTTGAAGCGTTATCGTAAAATTTCCCGCCCCGATACATTGACCGATACCATCGGATTCCAATACCCGCTTAGAATTCCTCCTCGATATCGGTTTTAGCCTTGAAAGTTGGAACATCTGTACACCATTTCAATCACGTGTGTTTGTTCGACAGGTCATATAACCCTTCTGTATATCACGTGGTTTACGTATGTAAGAAATTATTCCTCACCCTCACCCTTTGTCTCTGAAAAATTTTTGTTAGCTTCAACACCTTTAAACAAAAATAAAGAGAATTTATCAACATTTAAGATCCTTACTGGCATACAATCTGATCGTACTCACAACACCAGAGATCATCTATTTCATAAGTCACAATGGGTATGTTAAGATGAGAATACACATAACTGATATGGAACAAATTATATTGCAATTTATCACTACAGTTTAATGATTGGGAAATCGATATACACAATTGACAAAGATGAAATACATCAAGATTTCAGGATGAACACAAACATATATATATACATACAGAGTTGTCAAATACAGCATTATTCATTTATTCAGGCATTTAAATAATTAGAATAGTTGCTAGGAATTTTTCTAGATATCATCGATTTAAATGGTTAGCATTTTATGTGACAGACATGAACCTATAATCATTCAAGAAGATGCCACCTATGAGCAAACTCAGCGTTACTATACACTGTAAAGTGGAAATTGCTCTTTATTAGTTTCATATTTAAGTTATAATAAATTTAACAAAATCCCATAATTTTAGGCATATTTTTACTAACATTTTAAAATACATTTTCGTTTTTATTACTATAGGTAGAGTTATTAGAAACCAAAGAAAGGGTGCTGGTTCCATTTTCGTTTCCCACACCAGATTAAGAAAGGGTGCCGCTAAGTTAAGAACCTTAGACTACGCCGAAAGACACGGTTACATCAGAGGTGTCGTTAAGCAAATCTTGCACGACCCAGGTAGAGGTGCTCCATTGGCTAAGGTTGTCTTCAGAGACCCATACAAGTACAGATTAAGAGAAGAAACTTTCATTGCCAATGAAGGTGTCTACACTGGTCAATTCATCTACGCCGGTAAGAAGGCTTCTTTGAACATCGGTAATGTTTTGCCATTAGGTTCCTTGCCAGAAGGTACCATTGTCTCCAACGTTGAAGAAAAGGTTGGTGACAGAGGTGCCATTGGTAGAACCTCTGGTAACTACGTTATCATCATTGGTCACAACCCAGAAGAAAACAAGACCAGAGTTAAGTTACCATCTGGTGCTAAGAAGATCATCTCTTCTGATGCCAGAGGTGTCATTGGTATTGTTGCCGGTGGTGGTAGAATTGATAAGCCATTGTTGAAGGCTGGTAGAGCTTTCCACAAGTACAGAGTTAAGAGAAACTCATGGCCAAAGACTAGAGGTGTTGCTATGAACCCTGTTGATCACCCTCATGGTGGTGGTAACCATCAACATATTGGTAAGGCTTCTACTATCTCTAGAGGTGCTGTTTCCGGTCAAAAGGCTGGTTTGATCGCCGCTAGAAGAACTGGTTTGTTGAGAGGTTCAAAGGATAAGAACGATGACTAAATTACTCAATAATACAGCATTATATCATATCTCTTTCTCTATATAATTTACGCAAATCATCAATAAAAAAAATAAAAATTTCGGGTTTATATCAGTCATGTTAAATCATGAATTATCAAATTAAAAAGATAATATTTATGTAGTAAGATCTTGTAACGTTGGCTACAAAAAGTATAAGATTAGCAAAAGGACAAACCAAAAAAAAAAAGTGAAAATCACACTCAACCATTTATTGATTTTCAATATCATTAGGAGTGTTGCTGTCATTCTCCCTTCTATGTCTCTGGTAGCTTCTGTTTCTAGAAAACTTTCTGGTTTTGTTGTGTGGTGACGAACTCATCTTTTGTTTCATTCTCATGGCAGAAGGATCGTTAGGGACAGAATGACGTTCCAAATTTGGTCTTGGAACTGGAGCAGAATTTTGGTTTTCCATTGGTGGTCTTTGATTTCTGAAATGGGGTTCCCAATTGGATCCTTGTGCAATGGGATTAGAAACATGTCTTCTATTAGGATATTGCATTGAAAGTCCAGCAGGGAATCTGTTTGGACCAGAGAAATTGGATTGGTTGTACTCAGAAGGTGGGAAGTATTCCAAGTAGTTTGGTCTCTGGTATGGAGCGTCAAAAATGGTATTACCGGTTTGATTCAAAGCATGTGGATAGACTCTTTCCACGTAACCACCGTCTGGATTGACTGTTCTAACGATAGTGATAGGACCAGGAACAGATCCAGGAAGAGGACCAGGACCATGACCAGGATTAATTTGAGGCATTGGAGGTGGACGACCGCTGTTGGTTCTTTGTTGAAGGTTACAGTTAGTATCTGTGAAAGGGACATTTTCCTTTGCTTCTTCACATGGTTCATTCTTGTTAACAAGTTTGCTGAGATGTCTGGTGTGTTGTTTCTTTCTCTTGTTTCTTGTTTTCTTAAGCTTCACATCCTTGTCGTCGTTATCTTCGGGCCCACCGGTAGATTGAAGCGGGTTTCCTTCTTCTAAGGGAACTATTCCCGTTCCTGTTCCCTTTTCGTTTCCCCTTTGCATGACAGTTCCCTTTTCCATTTCCCGATCAATCTTTTGATCACTCAAATCAACAGTATTCTTTATAATAGTGGTTTTAGTTGTTAGTATTGATTAATAATTATGAATTAAATGAAGGGGGAAATTTTTATCAATTTAGTTTGTTCCCTTTTTCAAAATTACTTACTAATTTCCGAAATGAATTTGACAATGAGTCAACATTCACATTTATTTCACCCAAAGGTGATCTAACTTTACAATCTTTAGTTGATTCGATGTTTTCCATTTCTTTAATATAATTGATTTAATCTATATCTATAATTAATTGGATCCAATGGGGAAAATCAAGTGGTAAAAGTTAAAAAAGGGATCAGAACAAAGACATAAAACCACAAACAAAACAAGGGGAACAAAGGGGGAAGGTGCGACTTAGCAAAAAACGCTAAGGAACAAGAATTCACTACGTACAAACTAAACCATTTCGCAGTTCATCATCATTTATAATTAATTTACGTTAACTACAATTACAATTACAATTTAATTTATATTTTCATTAATGTGTATTTGGTTTTTATACATATTAGAATAAAAGAGCCCCAGCAAAAAAATCAAAAGAGAAGTGATACAAATCCATGGCTTTCATTTTTACTTCTTTTCTAAAAATCAATGTACAAATAAAATGTATAGAAATTGTTTATAAACAACTTTGTAGTAAATGGTCTATTGATTCAATTAATAAATAAAAAGAAAGTTTTTCAAAATTGCATCAGAGTAATAGATGTTCAAATAATTTATTGCTTCTTAGCAGCAGCTAAAGCCTTAACGGTACCGTGTAAAGCGTATCTGTGGTTTCTCTTGAATTTAGCATCAACACCCTTTAAGGATGGGTATCTGAAGGTCTTTGGCTTCTTGATACCGTTCTTGTGAGCCTTCTTGGTTTGGTTGTGAGCTGTGTGGTTCTTAGACTTAGCCATTCTAAAATAATAATAAAGTTAAAATTTAACGGAAACGAATTTGTTAGTATGAAAAAAAAATTCAATGATGGTGAAATTTAATTGAGCGTTAGATCTATTGAATGATTTATTTTCATATTCTTGTAATAACTATATGATGATTTCGATGGTTTGTTCTGGTTCCGGTTGTACATAGTCAGTTTCGTTGTAGTGTAATAAATGTTGGAAAATGATTTTAATAAAATTTTCAATATCATTAAATCTTGTAAATGTATGGTAGGTATACCCAGTGTGACCTTTGTTGGTGGATAGTTTCTTATACAATTACATCAAATATCGATTGTTCATAATTATCTGTATCTATGTATCGTCATTCCATTGGTTATAGTACTGATTCATGGTAATTTAGTTGTTGTGTTGCTCTATCTGTCTATTCAAATAATTTTCAAAGTGCTTTTTTTCTTCAATCACTTTAGTCAATGGAATCGTCATCCGGTTTCAAAAGAAAATAAATCATCAATAGTTCATGCTGTATTCGTAGTATTCACTTACTTGAATGTGGATGAATATGATACCTATATAGTCAAAGTAGAATCAAAGAAGAAGTGTGTGTTAACGTGTGTGTGTGTAGAGTGTAATATATTGTAATTGTAAAAATAACTAACCAATGTCAATAACTAACTAGGTAATTGCTCAGCCAGAGGACTGGACCACAGCGACAGAGAGAGCCAGAGAGAGACAAGACACACACAGAAGAGGGACCAAGAGCGAGAAGAGAATTGGAAAATTTCTTATTGACACGGGAAAATAGTCGCGGAAGATTTGGCAGATAGTAATAAAATTTCATATACAAGTGTGGTGCGAGGAGTGACTATTTTCACAGTCACAGTATGGGTAGTTTACATTTCCTGTGCAAGGATGTTTGTGTTCTTGAGATCTGTCATGGATTTTAAGGTACAGACAGATCCAGATACAGATCCAGATTCTGGGTACAAGGAGTACAACATCTATAAAACAAAATTAAATAAGTTTAATTAAGGGAAATTCCGGTATAAAAATACAAAAAAGCAAAAATAGAAGATAGAGTAATAAGTGAATGAATGAATCAAGCCTTTGCTTGAGCGGCAGCAACTCTGGCTCTCTTAGCCAATTTAGCTTGGGTCTTGTTACCCATGACACCACCACCCCAGTGTCTTCTAGAATCATCGTACTTTTCAGTAAAGTTAGCATTGACAGTAGAGATCAACTTAGCTAATGCAGCTTCGTCTTCAGCTCTAACTTCAGTCAAAGCAGCGACAGCAGAAGTCTTTTGGTGAACCAAGGTACCTAATCTAGCCTTACCCTTGACGATGGCATATGGCACACCCAACTTCTTACACAATGCTGGTAAAAACACAACCAATTCAATTGGGTCGACATCGTTAGCGATTAAAACTAATTTAGCCTTCTTATTTTCAATCAAGGACACAACATGGTTTAACCCATACTTGACAACATATGGCTTTTCAGAAACATCTTCCTTCTTCTTACCATCAGCGATGGCAGCAGCTTCCTTAGTCAATCTTTCTTTCTTTTCAGCGGCAGTCTCTGGTCTGTACTTGTTAAACAATTTAAAAGTTTCAGCAGCAGAGTTTCTGTCCAAAGTGTTGGAGAATTGAGAGATAGCTGGAGGAACCTTCAATCTCAAGGATAAAACCTTCTTTTGTCTTTGTAATCTGACATACTCAGGCCATCTGACAAATCTGTTCAAGTTTCTCTTTGGTTGAACAGCTTGACCCAAACCAAAGTTTCTTGGAGTGGAATCAGTCAATGGGTTCTTTGGAGCGACAGATTTAGACTTTTTAGTGGCTAAAGGAGCTGGGGCAACTTTCTTTGCTGGCTGTTTCATCGAGGAGATAAATTAGTTAGTAATGTTTGACTCTAATAAAAGAATACAATTCTTTTTTTTCACTTATTCTTTTCTTTTCTCATTAAGTAAAGGGGGTCATCGAGTTAAACATCACACAACTATAATCCTGGTAATTCTTCAAAATAAAAATATTATTCGAAGAGAAACCTCTACAGATAGTTTTTGTCCCAAAAGGAGACAAACCATCTCAGCCTATTTCTAAAAATAAAAACCAGTTCTCCCAAGAGAAAGGTTGAAATTTGTTTTTTTTTAAAAAGCAAAGAAAGAAGATCAGACGCAGATGTATGTAAAAAAGAAATAAATAAAAAACAAACTTTCACAAACACATCAAAACTTCTAATAAAACTCTTCTTCAATCTTATAATAAAAGGTTAGGAAAACTATTCAAAGAAAAATTAATCGAAATTAGTGAAATTGATTTGGGGAATCTTTTTTTTCTCTCTTTCCATACACACTGCATCGTCACTTCAACTTTCTTGTACTAATTCAAATTCCATTTTTTTGAAATAGAAGATAATAGAATAGAATGTATAGAAGGAGGACAATAAAAAAAAAATTGTGTGATGAATCCTAATTCGACGTCTTTTGAAATAGTTCCTTTAGCCAAAAAGTAAAAAGTAATAGTTAAAAAAAAAACAGACAAAAATTTTAAGTATTGCTTACCATTTTGAAATTGGTTTAGTTGATAATTAATGTTAAATATATGATAATATATGATAATATATGAATATATGATGATATACACAGAAACAGTTAAAAAGAAAAAAAAAAGGGAACAGACAAAGAATAAGAATAAGAATAAGAATAAGAATATAAAACTGACAACGAAAATTTTTCCCTTTTAACTGTCTCAACTCAACTGTGGTGGAAATCCCAAAAATCAAACCGACGCGTCGGTGCCATTTTTCGCGTGTGGCGGTCGAGGAATTTTGTTGCGTCGATTTTGTCCTCGTGTTTTTCTGAAATTCTCGTTTTTTTGTGTGACAGCCTACGCTAGCTTAATATTATACAGTACAGTACGGTGCGGTACATTATATTATATTAAAAATTGATTACATTTTTTTTCTCTCTTACCAATGTTTTATATGGAATGTTAAAGTTGTACCTGTTATTCCTTTTATTTTTTTTAAATAAACTTACATTACATTGAAACATATCAGATAGTCAAGTCAAGTCAAGTATTAAATCATTTCAAAATCATATATGTTCTCTATTATAACATCTTTATCATTGCAAACTTACTTGGTTGAAGCGTCAAAGTACACTCCGTCTCCATTGAGACTGCGTTTATCTGGTATAGCTGGTTCAACATCATTGGCTACATGGTTTGTCATTATCTTACCTCAATTGATCGAACAATGGAGATTGAAAAGTGTTGAAGGTATATCTCCATTTTTCCTGTTAATTTGGGCCACAGGTGATGTTGCCAATTTATTAGGTTCCCTGTACGCTGGATTGTTACCCGAAGTTGTGCTAACGGCTGTTTGGTTTTTCTTCTCTGATGGGTTTGTGCTTTGCTTTTACTATTACTTTGCCAAGATTTACCCAAAGCATCACAAGGGTCACATCCATGGCCATGGCCATCATCACAATCACCACCATCAAGACGAGGAGACTCCATTGTTGACGGAACATAATATCATTGACGTTGAGGGAAGAAGAGAAGCTGCATTGAGAAAGAGTAGAACCATGTCCAACAGATCCAGAAGACACTCATCAACCATCGATGACATTGCATTGGAACCATCTCAACACAGTGTGTTTGTCAGGTATGTGTTGCCAATTGGATTCATTGTGCTCTGTGGTACTATTGGTTCCTTTTGTTCACCAAACAAGGCTCCTGAGAAACCCAACGATGACATTGATTTGTTCCCACAGATTATGGGTTACTTGTCCGCATTTCTTTACTTGACTGCAAGATTGCCTCAGATTTACCGTAATTACAGAAAGAAATCATGTGAAGGATTGAGTTTACTTTTCTTTATGTTGTCCACGTTGGGTAACACCAGTTTCGGTTTACAGATTTTATTTTACAGAAGTGATTGGGAGTACATTAAATTGAATGCCAGTTGGTTGCTGGGTTCATTGGGTACCATCACCGAAGATGCTATCATTTTCTACCAATTTTACATTTACAACAAGGATGAATTTGACACCATTGACAGAGATGAATCTGACCCTGCTGTTTTAGATGAAGAGTAGTCTGCTTCCCACCCCTCTCTCCCGTCTTTTACAACATACAACATATTATATCATATAACACAACACAGATATAAATTAATTTTGCATTATCATTCATCATATCATGATTTCTACAAATTAAACGTGCATTCTTTGATACCTTTTCTTACTATTACCCTTTTCTGATGTATGTATTACTGGATCGATCCATATCACACACGTAATTCACATTGTCTTTTTTTCTTCTTCTTCTTCTTCTTCTTCATCTTGTTACCATTTATCTATTTCGTTCTATTTCCTCTTCTATTTTATTTTGTTCTATTATCTCATTAAGCCTTTGTTTTGATCTCTTTTGATCTCTTTTGTTCTCATTTCTTTTTGTTGTATTTAATCTTACAAATTTCTCGCTTCTTTTTATTCTTATCTTCTTCTTGTTTTTTGTACCACTTTATAATAGACAACCTTTCTTATCTCTTTACTGAAATCGTACATTTTTTGTGTTTCTATAAAGTAAACTTATATTTGTATAAACACACAAAAATATAAAGATAATCAAAAAAAAAAACGGTCGGAAACGAAACGAAAACGATAATAGAAGAATGATGTCAAACACACACAAAGTACATATATAGGAAAAAAGAAAACTGTCTCATAACGTCATCAAACACGATGGGAAGAGCACAAGAGAACACGACAGAAATTACTAGATCTGTTCTAATAAATAAACAAAAAATAAAACACGACAAAATAAACAAGGCAAGGCAAGCAAAGCAAAGGAATAGAATGAAATGAGGGAGGAACAAGGGGTATCAATTATTACCGCTACCGTAACTACCAACATATGTCCAACCACCAAATTGTTTCTGCACAGATTCACTTAAAAAGTCATCAACGACAGAATCCATTGGTCTTTCATTGGTAAACTCAGACGAAATGTTAGAGATATCAGCAGAATCCTTAACTTGAGGCTTGTAAGGTGGAATATAACCCTTACTGTTCAACTTGTCCCAATCGATATCCTTGAAGAATTCATGGTTTTTAATCTCCTCCACACCCTTGTAACCCAATCTCTTCTTTGGATCTCTCTCCAATAATCTTGTGATCAAATCCTTAGTGGTGACATCCATCTCTTGGGGGAACACAAGTGGATCGTTCAAGATCTTTCTGTACATCGCATTGACATCTTCATCGTAATACGGTGGCAGAGACGTCAACATCTCATACAACAAGGTACCCAATGTCCAGAAATCCACCACCCTGGTGTAACCCTTACCAAACAACAATTCAGGGGCAAGATACTCGGGGGTACCACAGAAGGTGTTGGTCTTTTGATCCAATTTCATGTTAATTTTACACAATCCGAAATCACACAACGCAATGTGTCCCTGGTAATCGAGTAAAATGTTCTCTGGTTTCAAATCACGGTACACAATGTTCATCTTGTGCAATGTTTCAATGGCCGATAACAATTCACAAATGTAAAATTTAGCTCTGATCAATGGGAATCTTCTGGATTTCTGAAGATGGTAAAACAATTCACCACCATTGATAAATGACAACACCAAGTACAATTTTTCATTCGATTGGAATGCAAACTTCAATGGAACAATGAATGGAGAGTTGACTCTACTCAATACAAACTTTTCCGCCAATGTATGGGTGACTTCCATCTTGTTGACAATGTGAGCCTTTCTGATGGATTTCAAAGCATAGATTTTACCAGTGTCCTTCTTTCTCACTTGCATGACTTTACCAAACGATCCCTTACCGATGACTTTCAAAAGGTCAAAGTCCTCAATGGCTAAATTCTTCTTTGCAAGGCTAGACAATGGTTTGTAATCCAATGTGATGTTCAATGCACCGATCAAATGTTCATCGGTGTATGGATTGACCAAAGATTTCCAATAATGGTTCAACAATCTCACTGGTTCTGTGTTGTTTTGAATCTTGGCAGAGTTTAATTTGTAATTCAAAGACCCAATCAAATAATCTTCTTGCTTGTTGGACTCCAACAATGATCCTGGTATTCTAACGTAGATGTGGATGTTTAAATTGGCAGTGTTTGGAGACGTGATATCAAATGTGGTCAGACTGTTGAATTTTGTATTTGCAATGGTGTTGCTGGTGGAATTGATCCGTTCACTACTGTTTTCCACTTCAATGACAGCGTAAACCAGGTTGTACGTGGTGATGATGTTTCTGTTGGCCTCGTTGGTGTTGTTGATTCTTAGGGTGGATGGTAAATAGTAGGATAAATTCGTATTGGCAGCTTCATCCAAGTTTTCATTTAAATTCTCAATCTTGGCCAACAGTTCTTCTTCATTGACGTTCATTCCCAGACTAGCTAATTTACTCAGAATTTGCTTGTTGATTCTCAATGGCACAGGAATGTGTAAATCCTTGGAGGAGTAAACTTTAACTGTTAACAACCCTGGTTTCAATCTGACAACTTCCGGTTCCGGTTCCACGTCAGGCACCGTAGCTGTACTGGTAGTATCTTCACTTTCCAACACAGGATCAGTGTTCTCCAATGATTTCATGATAATTTCAGGCTCGACTTGTTTGTCGTTGTCTCCACTACTACTACCAGAATAATCTTCATTCTTGATATGGACGTTACCAACTCCAGCAGTGATATTAGCCAAATCAGCATTGACCAATGTCTTTCTAGGATCTTGCACAACTTCATCCTTTTCACTGTTACCAGATGGAGATGAAACGGTGTAATCGTTGGTGTTTGCCGTGGATGACACGGGAGACGAATCACTCAATGTTGATTCATTAGGTGTAGACGATGGTGACAACGATGGCGTGCCGCTAGATGCCTTGTAACCCTTATTGAAAAGTTTCTTCCAGTTAGACATTTTGTACAACTGTATTCTATACTATTCACTATTGACTATTGAACCAAGAACAATCAATTGTGTATCAAAATTAAACCAAAGAAGAAACAGAAAAAAAAAATCCCAACCACATTTATAAACCCAAAAACCTTTATTTGTTTTCCTTTTCCCTTTCCCTTTGGGCAACGTCTCTCTTTTGCAGACCAAAAAAAGAAAGAAAGAAAATTGGAAAAGTGCGTTGGTGCACAGCCGCGAATTTGTTTATTGTTCTGCTTATTAGACGAGAAGAAAGAAAGAGCAACCCATTCCAGAGAAGAAGAAGAAGAAGAAGGTGGATATGAATGGTTTAATTGTTTTTTGTTTAACACTCTTTACATCCGGTGGGTTCCTATTACTGAATTAACAATTGATACATACATACATACCTCAAGATATACAGTGACAATTGATTTAAATTTAGAACTATGAGTAACAAGATATCGTTTGAATTGAATCTCGACATTGAAGAGCTTGTCAATGTTCCATTGAAGGACAATTATGAATGTTATCTATTATTTGCCATTTCCAGTCGAAACAAGAAGTCAGCCAAGAGTAACCATCAACATACAAAGACAGAACGTGTCCCTGTGAAGAACCATAAATGTGTGTTTGGCTCTCAGGGGAAATTGAAGAGCACGTTCAGAGTCACTCCAGATAACAAGACCCAATTACTGTCTGACAAGTGGTTGACTGTGGACTTTATGATCCCCCATAAAAATGAAAAGGACAAGGAGAAACATTCTAGATTAGGTATTATGAAGATTAACTTGACAGAGCACATCAATGAGGTGAAGTCGAAACAAATTTCCTATTTGTTGGCTAATTCTAAAGTCAATGCCATTGCTAAATTGAACTTGTTTGTGACCCATTTAGAAGCTGACCAGAAGCAATTGTACAACATCCCAGAACCATCCAATCAATACGTGTACCATGGATTGAGAGAAACTATCGTGGAGAAACCATTCGGTAAGGCTACATCACCTCCTCCTTCTGGAATCGATGGTGGGTCCAGGGATAACGTTGTTGGTACCAACGGTAACGGCGGTAACCATCCTACCCTGGCACCAGTGGCAACTGATGCTCACAATGGCCATCTGACGTCGTCACCTACGGTGAATAACACAAAGCACCACTTGGGGTCTATTGTTCATCATAAAAGTGTCACTAGTCCTCCACCAAGACCAGAGGCTTCACAGGTTATCACATTGCCCTCTGATAAGGATGATGACGTTCCTCGTCTAGGATCTGCCATTGCTAAATCGTTTAAATTCTCATACGATATAAGTAACATCAAATACGAGGAGTTCACACCAGATGAGTGTGTGAGAGACATTGTGTTCCACAATGGTAATGGTTGGAAACGGGACAGTCAGGGTGTTAATTTGATCGATGTGCTGCTGGAGAGAGTGGAAGATTTAAAGACCAAACGGTTAGCACAGAACCGTGTGTTTGCACCATTGTACCTATACGATAACGTTGACCACTCTAACAAGCAAGTCACCACGCAAGCTAATGTCGATGATTTCCACGCATACAACAATTACAGTTATGATAGTAATGCAGGAGATGACAGTGTCTCCAAGGAACAGCTAAGTATGACCGATGCATTTATTCTCAATGCTAACCGGTTCAAACCAATTCCTGACTTTATTTACAGAGATGACTTGAAGAGTTGGCATCTTAGCTCATATTAGAGAAGTGAAATGAGACTTCCATCCATTTATTGCTCTCCCTCCGCCCTCCCCCCCCCGTAATACGTTCATTTCTCCGCTGTTTTTTCTTTTTAATTCTTTTTTTATGTACTTTCTTACTTTCTTTTTTTTTTCTTCGTTTCCGTTTGCTTACATTTAATACAGGTTATTGATATTGATATGTTGTAATATGTAAAACATTATTCATTAAGGTATGGTTTATTTGCTTCTGGGTAAAATGACAAACAGGAAGAAAGCAGAAACTTTAATCCAAGTATATATTAAAAATGAGTTAAAAAAATAACAATGACAAATGACAAAATGGGAATGGAAATGAGAATAGGAAGCAACTAAAAAAAAGCAAAAAAATGGGGGGGGTGGGAAACAAAAGGGATAAAACAAAAGTACATTAAGACAAGAAGTAAAAGGTAAAGTAAATAGAGAGAAAAAAAAAAGTTAAAAAAAAGACAAATTAGAAAAACCACAAAAATCGATTAATCACTGTCTGGTCTGACACGTTCGATACCATCGTCACTATCATCATCACTCATATCAAACTCTTCCAAATCTAATTCAGCATTATCAATGACATCATTAATCTGAGTATCAGCAAAGCCATCAATGCTTTCATCTTCTTCAAAGATTGTCTCAGGTTGATTGGCAGACGTTCCAATGGTGTTCAATTCTGTGCCATTTTCAAGATCCATGGATCTTAACCGTTTATACCGTTTAGTGTGAACCATTGGCCAATGGATCTTTGTTGATTTTTTCCCCTTGAAGAATCTTTCGTATAAACACTTAATGAATAAAAACAATTCATTCACAAACCGCAACACCTTGTATCTATTAGCAATCAAGAGAATCACAGCAATGACAATGAGCAATTCAAAAATCACTGGGTGTCTTTTAAACAAAGGCATACCATCAACCTTGTCCAACACATACAGATCACCTTTATCATCGTCTGATCCATCGATGTATTTCAAGAACCCTGGTTCTTCGTAATCTTCCAACAATTGAAATGCAGGCCGTCTAGCCATCCCTGCTGGTTCGGCACCTCTTATGAATAACCCAGGAGCAGAGTTACGGTAATAGCCAACCTTAGGGTACTCCAGAGTCTTTGACTCATCCATGTTAGACAAATATTCATGGTACTCGGTGGCACTTTCATCACTGGCATAGAGAACTGCTCTACCCAAGGTCCAAGAAAACTCTTCACCATTGATTTTATCATTCACAGTGAAATTTGTACCATCCACTTTAGTCAATCCCAATCCATTATGCAACAAATTCAAAAGATACGTTGATCTGAAACAAAGATCAGTCAATTCATCTCTATCAATGTGTTTGTACTCGGACATTTGATTCATATCCAATGAGCAAATTTTCTTAGTCTCAGTTTCAATTTCCGTGTACGAGTAAATCTTGGCATAGTCCTTTGTTTCATCTTCGTCTTTCAATTTCAACACTTTAGAGATTGTATCCCAGTACCCAGACACACCATAGAAATTCTCACTTAAAAAGTCAAACGAGGGCACTGAATCAGTTAAAAGACACGATGACACATCTTGTTGAATGGTGGAGTTACATTCTTTCAAATCCTTAATGATCAAGGGGTAAATGAATGCATTACACTTCTCATAGTCACCACTACCAGACACTTGATGTTCCTCCTCGTTCCAAGTGACTGTCTTCTCCATGCCCTTAGGCAGGCAGGGATCTATCAGATGACCACTCTCTGTCGGTTGTAACGATTCAGTGTACCTTGAATGGATCTGAGTCAGGCCGTACCCTAGATAGGACATTGAAAACACATTGTAATTTAAATCTGGTTGTAGTTTCCCCAATGTACTCAATTGCACTTTGATCAATTGGTTGGAGTGTTCATTTGTCTCTGCATCATTTGGTTGAAACGATATCTGAGTGGATGCACCACCCATTTCTAAAAGCCCCACGGCATCGTCAGGGTTTGTGTTCAACGTACCAGTGAGGTAATTCAATGCGATCCAGCCAAAAATCCCCTCAACATCACCATCTATCGTGTTAATGTGGGATTCACAATCTGGTAGAAAGAAATTTGTTTCTCTTTGAAGGTAATAGCAAATGTTGTTCAAGATTTCACTTTGTTCTGTGGGGTTCAATATTCTCATACCAGCGGTGGCATGTAAGAAAATAGGTGTTCTTGAATGTTGTTCAATGGGGATAACCTTGTACACTTTCTGTAGTAAATGGTTTAAATATTTAGGACCAATGTTTGATGAGTTTTCATTGAATGCTGATATACCTGGCTTGATTTTCTTGTACCATTTTTTACCTCTTGAAATACTTGGTAAACCATTGGCAGCAGTGTTTGATCCACTTGTGGAATCACCATGTCCATCAACCGAATCATCTGCATCCACTCTTGCAAGAAGTTTAATCTGATTTGCACTACCATCGCCACCATCATCGTTTGGTTTGAGTAATCCATTGGCCAACATGTATTGAGCACTTGGCCAATGGTACACATACGCTCTAGAACCCTTGGACCCAGCATCGATGATGATTATATAGTTATATGGTATCCCTTTGGGATCAGTCACTGAACCCATACCTTTTTTCTTTGTTGCTGGTTTCCCCTTTGTGACATTTTTCCGTTTTTGCAAGTCACCGATACGAGCCATCTTATTGTTTCTTCACAGAGGGCCCTCACAGTTGAATTCGACAGTTCTATTTTATTTTATTCAATTTAATTATTCAATTATGGGATGTGTCAATTGTATATCAAATGAACTTGTATTTGAATACAATCTATTAGGTATTATTTATTATCTATAAAAAGTTTAACTTGCTTATTTATTATTGTGTTTCTTATGTTTATAAAAATGATTAAAAAATGATTTTATATGAGCATCGTCAACTTATTGATTTGTACACAATCAATATATTTATATATGTTAAAACAAACACCAGTAGAGACACACACAGAGAAAAGAGAGAAAAAAAAGGCTGAGAGGGGGGATTTAATGGTTTTATTGTTTTGTCTTATTTGTTTTGTGTATTTGAATAAAGATACAGAACACTGTTCGTTTTTTTTCTTACATATAGCAATTTTGATTTGTCTTTTTTTTTTTGATTTCGATCAATAGCACACAGCACACATATATATACATATAAAAGAAAAATGGTTTGCGTCGATGTTGCGTCGATCAATGAATTATTTAAATCGACTCAAATCGACGTTTTATCAGAGACTGCCATTCGATGTGAACGGGTTTATAGGATAACAGTCAAAGTTTTCCGGAGTGGCGATTTGTCTTGCGTTTCCTTTGTATTGTATTGTATAATGGGTGAAAGGACTGCACAAAAAGGAAGTAAGAAATACGCAATTGTTTGATAATACATTGTATAGTTTTTTAACCAGAACTGAAATATGATCAGTGACAAGACAACTATAATATATATATATATATATATATATATATGATACAAAGTATTACCCTTTTTAATGTACACTGTATATATACCATTTACTTTACATTATACACTATATGAAAAACTATTGACTGGGGTACGACCGACAAAGAGACATGAGTCCGACTCGCGAAAGTTCTCCATATTGAACGAGTAATCCAATCACAATTCGAGTTTTACTAATTATTCCCCCGGAGACGTGGAGAAATTAGCCGGTTCCCAGCTGGTTAGTCGTGGGGGATGAGAGCTAGAGAGAGAGAGGGGGGAAAAGCTGGGGCAAATACAAAAGAGGTTCAACAGTTTTTTTTTGTCCCATTTTAACAACTATAGTCGATTGTACAGTATAATCATAAACACATTTTAAGATCGTTCTCTTTTTCTTTTTATTGTTGTTTTTTGGCTTTTTTTCTCTTTAGAAACCCTTGTTTGTTCCTATTTGTTTCAGCTTTGACACACAGACATATAATAAATAATACACCATGTTATCCACTGTTTCTAGATTAGGTTTAGGTGTCTCATCTATGAGACCAGCTTTAAAGCAATCCATCATTAAACCATTAGCTACGAGAACTTTCATCAAGACCATCCCACAACCACCAGGAAACATCATCGGTACCGTCAACGATGCTTATGTTCCACCACCAGCTTCTAAATTCCATGGTTCATGGCACTGGACCTCTGAAAGAATCGTCAGTGTCGGTCTTTCTCCATTGGTTGTCGCCCCATTCATCACTGGTACCGCTTATCCAGTGTTGGATGCATTGATGGGTTACTTGATGTTGTACCACGTTTACGGTGGTTTCCAAACTTGTATCATTGATTATATCCCAGAGAGAGTGTACGGTTTTTGGTACAAGGCTGCTATGACTTATTTGACCGTTGGTACTTTGATTGCTGGTTGGGGTGTGTATGAAATTGAAAAGCAAGAAAAGGAAGGTTTCGTTGGTCTTTGTAAGAAGATATGGAAGGCTTAATGAGATAAATACAACAAAATAAAACAATACAATACAACTAACATGACAATAAAATTGATTTCATACTGATGAATCAATAAGGTTTTCTCTTCTTTCCCTCTTCCCCCACCCACC